>PVKM010012957.1:0-30924 GCA_004027735.1 Carollia perspicillata | reverse complement strand
TTTTTTCAGTCAGTGATTTTGAGGCTTTATCACCCTATGCTGGGACCCTGGGTTGTGCAGTCTGTCTTGTTCTCCAGTCGTTCCTCCTGGTTTATCCACAAGTGAATGTGGGACCCCTCGCTCTGCCAGCCACTGCCTTGTTGTGTGTCCTCTCTGCCCTCGCTGTCCATCTCCACCCCTCCTAATGGTCTGTATGAATGTTTCTTCTTTAATTTCTTGGTTGTCAGACTTCCATAGAGTTCAATTTTCTGTCAGTTCTGGTTCTCAAAGGGAGTTTTATCACCACAGAGACATGTGGACCTTTACAGTGTTATGTTCATCCCCATAGTTGGGGGATGGAGTGACTCTCCTTTGACAGACAAGATTCTGGAAGCTAGGACACCTCAACTGCAGACTGTCCCACCCAGAAAGAATGTCAGCAGCCCTCTTTGACATTACTAGAGCCTAAAATCTCACTCTATTTTGCACTTAAACACAAAGTAGTTTTATTATGTTTTGCAAGTTTGTTTAACACAAAAGAACTTGCCAGGGTGGAACTACTGTATAGCTCAAGGGAAGGCAATGCTTTTTTATCTCCCAGGACTTTCCTAAAAGCTTTTCACCCTTTCAGAACATCCCCAGCAGCCCACAGTCACCATAAAGCAGGACTGTGTCACTTTGCATTTGCATCTGTTAGACCCAGGGTTCATCCAATGCCTGTGTGTAAACACATGGTTTACCCTCATGCATTCATTATAAATAGGCACAACCATTTGACAACTTTATTGTCTCTTCTGGTGCAGTTAGTTCAGCCCAAGGGGGCAAATTATGTCACCAGTACTGATTCCTCTCACATTATCTATGGGATCTACCCACTCTGCACTGGCTCTATTCTTGGGAAGGCTCTTCTGTTGGAGTGAAGGAGGGCTAGAGAGGTGTCACACTCCACTTTTCCATCTTTAGGTCCCTGGGTCCAAGAGAGATCAAAGACATAGAATTGAGTCTTGTTATTTCTGATTATCCAAACCTCAATCATGTGATCATCCTGGAATGAGCCACTGGGTGGGGAGGTGATGCACAAATCAGAATCGGCCAGGATCATGGACTGAGGTGGAGCCCACCAGGACCATGGGAGAGGGTGAATTCACAAATGAAACGGGGCTCTCACCAAAGAAGGAGTACTGTAGAAACAAGCAAAAGTGTCCACTGTGCAGACACAAATTCATTCAACTCACAAACATGTTCCCCATTATGGAGAAGGCCTAGATGATGATAGTGAGGATGGTAATAATGATGATGATGACTCAAACTTGACATTTATTAACATTTACCACATGCTAGGTACTCTTCTAAGTATTAACACATTCCTTATGTCATTTACTCCTCTCCACCACAGTTGGGGGTAGGTACTATTGATAACATCTTCATTTTAGAAATGGGAAAAATAAGACATAGGTGTTGTAAATAACTTTCCCAATATTCCAAAGCTATGTAAGTAGTTCAAGGTCAACACTCCACCAAATCCTGAGGCCACCCTAAGAAGATGGTGTCTTTACTGAAGCTTACTATGGAGTCAGACACAAATAACTGATATGCAGTGGCAGAAGAGAAACCACTAACACAGTGGCAACTGGCAGGGAGAATGGAGGGGAGTTCAGAGAAGGAGAGTCTTCCTAAAGGAGGTGATATGAGCATCCATAAGACATCGAGGGTAGACTGAGGCTATTAGACAAATTTCCTCAGTGCCAAATGTGGAGCAGGGTCTAGTTCCCAATTTCCCTGTTTCTAACTATAAACCTCAAGTGTCGGGCAGCTCTGTGCTGCCTGAGGCAACCCATCCTAACAAAAGGCAGGGCAGGGCTGGGCAACATGGGGGCTGAGCCCTCAGGTCTGAATCTTGACTCCTCAGTAAGTTAGCTGTTGGGGGTTGAACAAGTTCTCTCAGGTCTGATCATCTATCATTCACAACCAACTGTTTCCTGTGGTATGAAGCTGTGCTCTTTTTAGGGTCTACCTCTGGCAAGGTGGGCACCTTGCCCCCCGACTACCTGACCCCTGCCTTCTGTGACTTGAGTTCTTGCATCTGCTTTTTCGTGTCTTCCTGAATCCTTCTACACCATCACTGTCACCAGCTACAGTGGGTCTTGCTCAATTCATCTACTCCCTGGAAAAACATTCCCCTGTGCCAGGCCCTAGGGGTGCAGGGAGGGATGAGGCAGCACCCCTGCCCTCAGGGAGCTCTCTGAGAAGGATAGACGCTCACTGTCCCGTCACCAGGTGGCAGTGGGCCGGCAGCTGTCACTGCCTAGGCTTGTGTGAGCTAGGTCAAGGCTGTTCATTTGTCATCACTCTGTTGAGGCTTGTGCATTGTTGGAATGACACATGTTGCTTTTAATTGCTACTTAAAATGTCTTCAACAAGATTACATTATGATTTAGCATTCAAGTGAGAAGTTGTATATGCAAAAAGAGGGAATGCAGTTTAAAGGTGACATTTGTACAAAGCAAATGTTTGTCATAGGAGGAATAACCATATTTTCATGCAAAGCAGTCACTGAATGCTTTACCATTTCCAGAAAGGGAGGCCTTATGCAGAGAGATGGAGCTGTCACTTTCTGTTACAGACACAGGAAGGTGGTTGGCCATCACATGCCACATGAGAAAACACCAGCATCAAAACTCCCAGAATGTGTGGCAGAAATTTGGAAGAGAGCCCCAGAGATAACAGGGAGCGCTCTTGTTAGAAATGCTGCAGCCTCAATAGTCTTAATGACACAGAGGACAATATTAGTTGGAAACCCACAGATATCTCCAACCAGGTCAAAAATTATTCAAAACAACCTCTGAAAGTGAACAACTTTTAGGACTAATTTAAGCAATGTATTTTTCCTATGTTTTTATGCACAAGAGTACTAAACGATAAACTCTGGTCTAAAGAGCTCTTTCGATGACAATGAAATAAGAATTCCAAGAGATAAGAAAGCATTATGTTAAAGTTTAACTGTCATGCCCTGGCTGGTGTGGCTCAGTGGATTGAGGGCTGGCCTGCAGACCAAGGGGTCTCCGGTTCTATTCCCAGTCAGGGCACATGCCTGGGTTGCAGTCCAGGTCCCCAGTGTGGGCCATGTGAGAGGCAACCACACAGAGATGTTTCTCTCCCTCTCTTTATCCCTCCCTTCCCATCTCTTTAAGAATAAGTAAATAAAATCTTTTCAAAAAAAGTTTAACTGGCAGCATTTTTTTTCAAGTGCACATAAAATAAAGGCTCATCTTACAAGCAATGACATTTTCAATTCAGTGGAATACACCAGATTTTGAAGTCAGTTTTCCATCCAGGCAAATGTGGCCTGACATTTTCAATGAAACTGTATCATGAAGAGGGATGGACAAGAAAGGACTTGGGGAGGCTCTACCTCAAAGAACTTCACTCGGTTCAATGTGGCTAAGAAGAGGCCAGGAGCAGTGCAACCAGGGCGGGAAGGGTGGAGCGAGAGCAGCACTATACTGAAATATCACTGGCGATATCCAAACAGTGGCTGGTTGACCCCGATAAAGATGAAGAGGAAGACCCATACTACATAGAGTCATACAATATGTGCCCATATGTAGAGGCTATGAGACAGGTTTTGGATTCAATTGTCCAAGTTCAATTCTGACTCAGCTCCCAATTACTATGGCTGAGAACTCAAGCAAGGACATAAGCTCTCTAAGCCTCAGCCTCAGGGTCTATAAAGTGGGGATCATAATGTTCCTAGCTCATAGGGTTGTTGTGAGGATTAAATGGCTTACTGCACTTTAAATACTAGTGATCCCTGACCTATAGTGAACTTCCAGTGAATGTAAGCTGGTTTTATCTCAGAAGTATCCCTGTGAAAATTGGTAATTTATCCTTCTAATAAATACTGTCAGTCTCAACCATATGCCAATCCCAGCACAGGGCTACAAAGGGAGAGAAGAATTACACCCCTAACCTTAAGCTCACATGTGTAACATCTTGACCAAAGTCACAGAAGCCCCTTTGAGAGAGACTAAGCAAAAAAGAAAAAGAAAGACTTCAAATTTTTAATTTAAAGTGACTCTTTGGAAAGATCCAAAGTAAAAATATAAATAAAAAGATCCAGACCTGATTCAGAGGGAACCTGAGCAGATTCTCTCTACTCTGTCCAGATGTACTGTTCCAGGCTGGGAAGGCACAGATGACATAGCAGTTGAGAGCCAAGGTCCTGAAAGCTGGGGTCTTAGGGTCTGCCTTTGCTCTGCTGGTGACTTTGATCCTGTCCTTCCATCTCTTGGATGACAGTGCTTGGGATAATGCTATGACCAGAATAAGTGCCCCATAAATGGTAATTCTGGAATGCAACATGAATGGTGTGTCCTGGAGCTATGCACGGCAGTGCTCCACCCACTCCTTCTAGGAGCTGATTGCAGATTTAAGTGTTCTGGGTCTTGGCTTGAGGAGTGAAGGATGATGTCTCCTCACACAGAATCACCCATGGCTGTGGTCCATGGCCCCTGAAATCTCTGCACCTAAAGATAGGGATCTTCAACAGCTTTGAGGGGGAGTCTTTTACTGGTTGAGCACAAAAAGAAAATGGATCCCCCAATGCATGGCACCATGAAACTCCCCACCTAACATCATTAACTACCCTGACCCCTGCAACTTTAACTGGGAAAAGCTCAGGGCCACTAATATTTTACTTCTTCCTGTCCAGCACTCTGTGGGCTCCATCTCCACCCATGGAGAAGATAAGACCCTGCACCTATTGAATCATATCCAAACCCATGATCAGTAAAAGAAGCAGTAAAGACAAAGTTTTCAATGGCATGGCCCATGCTACTGCACAGCTTGCATGTTTAAACTTATTATCAGCAAACAAGTGGCATTTTACCTACATTGATATCAGCTTTGGCTCTTTCCTTTTTTTCAGTCTTCAAATGTCCAGAATTGAACTAATTTTAATATTTGACTAATAGGACCTCATAGAACCTATAGAAAAGTTACTAAACACAATGGGACGTCAATTGAAAGGCAATTGTATTTTATATACCAACAAAAAAAAACATTTCAAAGCATTATTTTTCAAAGACAAATTTGTAAACTCAAGAAAAATTAAAACTACTAAGTGATAAATTCAAGAATACATGTGCAAGACTCGTACACAAGAAATTAAAATGGAACTCAAAAGCATTAAGATGGCTTAAAGAAATAGATATTTGACAAGAAAATTTAAATATTACAGAGATGTGAATTCAACTCCACATTTTCTATAGATTCAGTCCAATTCCAATCACAATTTCAACAGGTTTCTTTGGGAACCCTGACAAGATGATTATAACTTTCATAGGGTCCACAACATAAAACCCATTAGTACTAACAAATGAGTTAGCAAGATTAATGGAAACAAAAATCAATATACAAAAATTGGTTGTGCTTCTACACACTGGCAATAAGTAGTCCAAAGAGAAAGTAAAGGAAATAATTCAATTTGGAATAGCAACAAAAAGAATAAATTTAACAAAACAAGTATAAGGCCTATATACTGAAGAGTACAATGCATTGTTGAAAATAAGAAGAATCTAAATAAGAGGAAAATGGCAAATGTTTATAGATGTTAGTAATGGTAAGATGACAATATTTCCCAATATTTTGGTCTACAGATTCAGTGGGACTCTGAATAACCAAAACAATCCTTAAAAAAATAAAAAAAAAACAAGGTTGGAGGATTCATACTTCCTGATTTGAAAACTTACCATGAAGCTACAGTAATAAAGACGGTGTGGTGTCGACATAAGGGTAGACATACGGATCAATAGGAAAACACTGAGAGTCGAGGTATAAACCCATGTATCCATGACCAGTTATTTTGACAAAGATGCCAAGACCATTCAATGAATAAATAATAGTCTTTTCAACAAATTGTATTGAGCGATTGGATAATTACAGAAAATCAATAAATTTGGACCCTTACCTTAGGTTATACACAAAAATTAACTCAAAATGGATGAAAGATCTACATGTAAGAGTAGAAACTATAAAGCACTTGGAGAATGACTTTAGATGATGTAACAGTTTCTTAATAATGGTTAAAGGAGAAGCAGCCAAAGGAAAAATAGATAAATTGGACTTCCATCAAAATTAAACATGTGCTTCCAAGGACACCATCAAGAAAGTGAAAAGACAGCACACAAAGTGAGATAAAGTATTTGCAGATCATGTGTCTGATAAGGGTCTAATAGAATGTAAAAGAAACTCTTACAATCAAAAGACAAATAACCAAATTAAAAATGTATAAAGAATTTGAATAGACAGTTCTCCAAATGTGTAGAAATGGCCAATAAGATATGAAAAGATACTCAACGTAATTAGTCATAAGGTAAAGTAAATAAAAACCACAATGGCATTCCATTGCATGCCCACTGGCACAGCTTTAATTTCAGAGTGCTGGAGAGAATGTGAAGAAATTGAAAATCTCATACATTTCTAGTGGTAATGCAAAATGTCGCAGCTGTGGTGTAGAACAATTTGCAGGGTCCTCACAGAATTAAACAGAGGTTATCATATGGCCCAGCAATTCCACTCCTAGGTATATACCCAAGATAAATAAAAACCTATGTCTACACAAAGACTTGTACACAAATATTCACAGCAGCACAATTCACAGTAGCCAAAAGGTGGCCTATATGTGTTCCCTTGGACACATATTTCCCACATCCCAAATTTCCACAAACTACTAAGCGGATAAACAAAATGTGGTCTATCCACACAATGGAATATTATTCAGCCATAAAAACACATGAGGTACTGACACATGCTACAACATGGATGAATCTTGAAAACACTAAACTAAAGAAGCCAGGCACAAAGGCCACATATTGCCTGATTCCATTAATATGAAATGTCCAGCATAGGTAAATCCACAGAGATTAGAAGTCCACTAATCCAAAGTTGATTAGTGGTTGCCTGGAGGAAGGGGCAAGGGAAGTGACCACTAAAAATCCCAGGGTTTATTTGAGAGATGATGGCATTCTGGAAGTAGATAGTGGTAAATAGTGGTGCACAACCCTGAGTATACTAAACAAACCTGAATTGTATACTTTAAAATGATAAATTTTATTGTGTGGGAATTATACATCAACTTAAAAAAAAGAATAAATAGCACACAAAAAAATTATATGAAACCCTAAAAGAGCCAAGACATGCCTAAAGCAGGCTTGCCTTATCAGATACCAGGATGGCTTTAAGACTCCAATAATCAAGACAGGGCTGTCTGGGGTTGCATTAAGACCCAGTGCTAAGTACCATACTCAATGTGCATATTTTAATTCCATGATTGGCCTCCATGATGATACCATTGATAGTATTCCAAAAATGTCTGTGTGCATCTCATTCCAGGGACCCACAGAGTAATAAATCATCCTGTCAGTGGTACACCTTGCACTGCAGGAAAACAGACAGAAGCTGCAAATAGCTGTTTCTCAAAGTGTTGTCCATGGGTCTCCTGCACTGGAACCACCAGTATGGAGAATACAGGTTTCTGAACCCCACTCCACACCTCCTGCTCCAAAAGCACAATGGGTCCACTGTTTGATTCTTTTGCTCAGCGAGGTTTAAGGATAAGGACGTGAGGTTATGACAATGGATACTGCACTGGTCAAGTTCACCCTACTTACTCCTGAGTTTGAACTCCTTTTTTGAACTATCCTTTGCCTAACAGGATGGACTTTGTGGAATCATGGATTGATACTTAGAGATTAATATCACTGCCTTTTAAAGAAATACATAAGAATACCTTTTTAAATTCATATTTCCTACGTTCCAAATTCCCTTGGACAAAATTTTGATGGGCACTGATGATGTCACAGACATTTCTTGTATCATCTAATTCTGCCCATTAACCTGGGGGAAGCCTGGACACCAAATCCCTGGTCTATGGTCAATTTTTCAGTCACTTTTGACTGTTGGATTTTGTAAATACACTAATTAGAACAGGATTTCAAAGGCTTTTGCAGTATTATTCTATTCATATTAATTTTTAAAACACCAGAAAATTTCAGATGAACTGTCAGAATCATTACAAATGCAATGGCTGCTCTGCAGGAAGCATTTTGAAAACCACATGGAGGAACTTCAAGTCACCATTGAGTCAGGGCTTAGAGTGATCTTATGATACTAAGTCATACATCCCACTTTTTCTCAAGCATTTTATTTAATTATTGACAACTCCCCTCACATCATTTACCACAGGATACCCTTGCACCTAATTAATAATTATGTATAACACACTAATGAGAGTCAAAATAATTTTTTAAATAAAGGTTTATAAGGCAAGACTCATCAGCTGAGAAACTCTGGGCAATTGAAAAAACCTAAAAACCTGGGATTCTGGACTTCCAATCAAGATGGTGGCATAGATAAACATGGCTCACCTCTTCACACAACCACATCAAAATTACAAGTAAACTATAGAACAATCATCATTCAGAACCATCAGAAATTGAGCAGAATGAAAGTCCTACAACTACAGAGTTAAAGAAGAAACCACACTGAGTCTGGTAAAAAGGAGTGGAGATGCAGTATGGGCTGGTCCCACATCCACATGTGAAGGATAAAAATTGGGAGAGATACCTCAGGAATGAGAGGTCTCAGCCACACACCAGGCCCCCCAGTCCAGGGTTCCAGTGCCAGGAAGATAAGTATCCATAACTTCTTGCTGACAAAGACCAGCAAGGATTGAGACTGTGCATGACAAACTGCTCAAGTCACAGGCAATTCCTCCTAAAGGGCCCATGAATAGAGTTACTCGGACTACTCTGAGCTCCAGCACTGGGGCAGCAGATCGAAATGCATCAGAGACATACTGGCAGGAACTGAATTGTCTAGCATCAGGTTGAGAGCTGGGGGGGTGGGGGGAAGCTTTCTCCCAGAAAGAAGTAGTGGCAGAGGCCATTATTCTTTTTCTGAGCCTTCCCCTCACAGGGCCAGTAGGCAGGTGCTATATCTGATACTTCATCAACCTGACTCACACTGTCTGGCCCACCCGGGTGATTCCCTGAAGCTCGGCCCCACCCAGCTTTCAGACCCATCCAAGCTGTTTCCAGTGGCTTTTCCATATGAATGGCTTGTCTTGGCCCATGCTTCAGATTTTTCTAAATTCTCTCAAACCTGTAGCATGTGGCTTCAGCAAACCCATACCTCTCACTAAGTTGCCCCAGGCCTGGCACTGGTAGCAGCCAACCTTGGTTAAATGACCGGCCTTGCCTGGGCACCTCCAAGCTCAGCACAAGTAGCAGCCATCTGCAGACTGCTTTGTAGCTAATTCTGTGTGACCCTGGAGAGAACACAGGCAGTGGGTGTCCTTGTACATGTCAATAGCAATTAAGGCTCAACTACAAGGACAGGTGTACACAGCCCACACAGTAGGTGCACCTTGAGAACCTAGTTTGGGTAATAGGGGAGGCTGTGCCACTGAACCCTACAGGACACCTACTACATTAAGCCACTCCTTTAAGCCTGGAACATGTAGTAGCTCTACTTAATACATAAAAACAAACACAGGGAGGCTGCCAAAATGAGGAGACAAAGAAATATGTCCCCTCCCTCCCCTGCAAAGAAAACAAAACAAAACACCAGAAAAAGAGCTAAACAAAATGGAAAAAGGCAATCTATCGGATGCAGAGTGCAAAACACTGGTTATAAAGATGCTCAAGGAACTTAGTCAGTACTTCAAGAGTATAAAAAAGATCGAGTCAGAAATGAAGGATACACTAGTTAAAATAAAGAACAATTTACAGGGAATCAACAAAAGGGGGGGTAAATCTGAGGATCAAATCAGTGATTTGGAAATTAAGGAAGCAAAAACAACCAATCAGAACAGCGAGAAGAAAAAAAATCAAAAAGAAAAATGAAGATAATGTAAGGCGTCCATGGGAAAACTTCAAGTGCACCAACATTTGCATCATAGGGGTGCCAGATGGATCAGAGAAAGAGCAAGAAATTGGAAATTTATTTGAAAAAATAGTGAAAGAAAACTTTCCTAACTTGATGAAAGAAATAGACATACAAGTCCAGGAAGCACAGAGAGTCCCAAACAGGATGGACCCAAACAGGCCCACATCGATATACATCATAATTAAAATACCAAAGTTTAACTACAAATAAAGAATCTTAAAACAGCAAAAGAAAAGTAGTTAGTTACCTACTAGGGTGCTCCCATAAGACTGTCAGCTGATTTCTCAACAGATACTTTATAGACTGGAAGGGATTGGCAAGAAATAATCAAAATGATGAAACACAAGGATGTAAAACCAAGATTACCCAGCAGAGCTATCATTCATAATTGAAGGACAGATAAAGAGCTTCCCAGACAAAGCAAAGCTAAAAGAGTTCAACATCACCAAACCAGTATTATATGAAATGTTAAAGGATCTTCTTTAAGAAGAAAAAGATAAAAAATATGAACAATAAAATGACAATAAATACATATCTATCAACATTTGAATCTAAAAAACAAACAAGAAGAACAGAAACAGAATCATGGATATGGAAAATGTTTTGCTGGATGCCACATGGGAGGAGGGTTGGGGGATGGATAAAGGGATTAAGAAGTACAAATTGGTTGTTACAGAATAGTCATTAGGATGTAAAGTACAGCATAGGAAACAGAATAGACAAAGAACGTATGTGCAGGACCCAAGGACATGGACAACAGTTGGGATTGCCTGAGGAAGGGGGGGCAAGGAAGAACCTGGATAGAGGAAGACAAAGGGGAACATCTTAACTTAAAAAATTAAAAAAATAGGACTTATGGCCAAGATGGAGGCATAGGTAGACACACTGTGCCTTCTTGCACAACCAAAAGAAGGACAGCAACAACTTAGAAACAAAATAACAACCAGAACTGACAGAAAATTGAATTCTATGGAAGTTGGACAACCAAGGAGATAAAATAGATACATTCAACCAGAATGGAAGGCAAGGTGGAGTTGGGCAGCCGGGTGGAGAGGGGTCGCAGTACAAAAAGTAGTGGCACCATGCACGCAAGGCATCCCGGGTGTGCAAGACGGCAGCAGGACCCTGGGTGCACATGTGGCAGCTGGCAGACCCTGGGTGCAGGGTGGCAATGGGCAGACCCAGCGAGGCAGCAATTGTGAAGCAAGGCACTGTGCACAAGGCGGCTGGCTGACCGGGTGGTCTCACAATCACGTGCAGATAAACCAGGTGAAACTGGGGAGCGAGACAGACCATGCAACCCAGGGCCCCAGCACTAGGAAATAATGCCTAAAAACACCAATTGAGAACACCTGTGGGGGTTGAGGTGCAGGGAGAGACTCCCAGCCTCACAGGAGAGTTTGTTGGAGAAACCCACAGGGTCTCAGAATGTACACAAGCCCACCTACCTGGGAACTAGCACCAGAAAGGCTCAGTTTGCTTGGGGGAAGTGGCAGAAGGGATTGAAATCTGACAGAGAGCAGAGCAAGCACCATTGTTCCCTCTCAGACCCTGGCCCCACATACAGCGTCACAACCCAGTAACTGGGTTGCCCTGCCCTGGTGAAAACCTCAGGCTCTGCCCCTCATATGTAACAGGTGTGACCAGACAAAAAAAAAAATGGCCCACACAGAAGAACAGATCAAAGTTCCAAAGCAAATACAACTTAGTAACAAAGAGATAGCCAACCTATCAGATGAACAATTCAAAGCACTGGTGATCAGGATGCTCACACAACTGGTTGATTTTAGTCACAAATTAGATGAAAAAATGAAGGCTATGCTAAGTGAAATGAAGGAAAATGCACAGGGAACCAATAGCGATGGGAAGAAAACTGGGACTCAAATCAATGGAGTGGACCAGAAGGAAGAAAGAAACAACCAAACAAAAAAGAAGGAAGAGACAAGAATTCAACAAAATGAGGAGAGGTTTAGGAACCTCCAGGACATCTTTAAACATTCCAACATCTGAATTATAGGGGTACCAGAAGGGAAAGAGGAAGAGCAACAAGTGGAAAACTTATTTGAAAAACAATAAAGGAGAACTTCCCCAATCTGGCAAAGGAAATAGACTTCCAGGAAGTCCAGGAAGATCAGAGTCCCAAAGAAGTTGGACCCAAGGAGGAACACACCAAGGCACATCATGATTACATTAGCCAAGATTAAAATGAAGGAGAGAATTCTAGAAGCAGCAAGAGATAAAGAGACAGTTACCTATAAAGGAGTTCCCACCAGCCTGTCAGCTGATTTCTCAAAAGAGACCTTGCAGGCAAGAAGAGGCTGGAAAGAAGTATTCCAAGTAATGAAAGGCAAGGACCTACATCCAAGATTACTCTATCCAGCAAAGCTTTCATTTAGAATGGAAGGGCAGATAGTGCTTCTGAGATAAGGTCAAGTTCAAGGAGTTCCTCATCACCAAGCCCTTATTATATGATATGTTAAAGGGACTTATCTAAGAAAAAGAAGTTTAAAAACATGTATAATAAAATGACAGCAAACTCACAATTATTAACAACCACACCTAAAACAAAATCAAAAACAAACTAAGCAAACAACTAGAACAGGAACAGAACCACAGAAATGGAGATCACATGGAGGGTTATCAGTGGAGGAGTAGGAGGGGGTGAGAGGGGGGAAAAGGTACAGAGAATAAATAGCATAAACGGTAGGTAGAAGATAGACAATGGAGGTTAAGAATAGTATAGAAAATGTAGAGGCCAAAGAACATATATGGGACCCATGGATATGAACTAAAGTGGGGGGATGTGGGTGAGAGAGGTTGTACAGGGCAGAGAGGAATAAAGGGGGGGATGGGACAAGTGTAATAGCATAATCAATAAAATATATTTTTAAAAAACTGTAAAGCAAGCAATATGGATTATGCAACACAACCATTTCCAAATGAGCCATGCTGTAGTGTCCTGGAGAACTTGTTACACAGATAGATTTCTGAATCCCTTCCTCCGTGATCCCAGTGGAACCAGACTGGGTGGTTATGTCCAGGGATTCTAATAATATATATACATATAGTCATGTGCTGCATAATGATGCTGATTCGTTCTGAGAAATTCATTGTTAAGTGATTGCATTGTTGTGCGAACCTCACAGAGTGCATGTACACACACCTAGATGATCTAGCCTACTACACACCTAGGTTGTATGTATAGCCTACTGCTCTTAGGCTCCAAGCTTGTACCACAAGGACAAGCCCTTGCTGTAAGCATGGTACTGTACAAAACAACAGGAGAGTAAATAAAATACAAGAGAAAATGATGCAATCAAGAGCCATGGTAAGGACGAGATGCATGCAGATCTGCCGGCTTACTACAGTGTATTGTTTCACAGCAAATATTTTCATAAAGAGAAAGCGCACACTCTAAGATAACAATAAACAGTGTAGTGTATGACCATATAACCAGTAACATGGTCTTTTATCATCATTACCAATGTTATGTAGTGTACGTAATTGTATGTGCTATGCTTTTATTCAACTGGCAGCACAGGACGTTTGTCTGCAGCAAGGTCACCCCAAACGCATGAGGAATGCATTGTACTATGATTTTACAATGGCTATGTCACCAGGCAATAGGAAATTTTCAGCTCCATTTTATCTTATGGGACCACTATCTTGTATATGTGGCCTATGGTTGACCAGAAAGTCCATATGTGGCACACGCATATACAGCTGGAGATACACACACACACACACACACACACACACACACACACTCGTGGTTCTAATGTAGTCCACCCACAGATTTGGGGGCGGAAATCATCCTGGAAGCCAGGAATTGAAGCTACCAATTTTCACAGAGGGTGACTGGGTTATGACCCTGACAAGTAACACCTTTCGCCAGAAGCTGCTCAGGTTTCCAGTTCTAGTTCCTGGAGTCCTGAGCCTCCTCCAACAGGCAAAACACATTGTCTCCCATTGAGTCATCCAAGCCTCTGACCCCAGTGCTGCATGGTGTTATCCTATTGTACTGACAGGGAACCTGATCTAGTCACACACAAGTTCGAGGCAGTGCTCAGACAGCCCCAATTTCGACTCGCTCTTGCCGCATGTTAACTGCAAAGAGGCATTTCAGCTCCAAATAGTGTCAGTATTGACACAGAACAAAGGAGATGATGACAAAATTTTTCTCTGAAGTCCTCACTCTTTGACTTTTTGACCCTGGCCACTATTTTTTTCTTATTTCCAGGAAGAAGTTATTTTCCTAATAATAACAGTGAACAAGGCACCAGGCCCTGTTGTAAGCACTTTGTAGAAATGGTCTCATTTACTCCTCACCGCAGCCCTCTGAAGCTGAGCCTATATCCATCTCCACTTTACTGGTGAGAAAAGTGTGGCTCAGAGACATTAAGCAACTTAACCCAGTTACTAAGTGAACTTGCCCAGCTAACAGATGAAGAAGGTACCAAACAACATGGTCCCAGAGCCTCTGCTCTGGACGTCACGATTTGTGAGCATCCACTCATTTCCTCATCCATAGTGGATTGGATTCCAAACAGGATGTGCAGTCCCAGAGGTGGCATAAGATCCATTGTGGAAAAGAAGAAAGCAGAAATGCATCTCTTTCTCTTCATCCATCTCTTCAATATTTCTATTTTTGTGCACATTTGTGTAGAAATATTTATACATATATAATTTACAAATTAATAAATTGCAGAAAATTGGGGTCTATACCCAAAAACAAATTTTACCAGTAAAAGTGTGGAGCCCATGGTTAACAGAACCTCTGGTTTTGGTGAAATGGGCACAATAATAACAATAGGGCTATTGCTTCGCAGGGCTATTTTGAGATGGAGTGAGTGGGTGTAGGAAGGGTGTATAGCTCCTAGCCATGGGACACTCTCGATTAATTGTAGTGGCCATTATTGTTTGCTTTCCCTTGCTTACCCACCTTCCCAATCCCCTTCATGCCAATTTTTCTCCAGAAACACGTATTCAGCACTTGCTAGGATCCAGGGCCATGTGCAATCCTTAGGGATCCAGAGGACACTCAGCCTTGGGCCCTGGCTTTAGAGGAGTCCACAGGGACACTTTCAGGAATGGATAGTGAATGAGTGGTGGGAGGTCAAGTGTCTTCAACAGGCCTTGACAGGGAAGGGTGTGACCCATTGGAAATTCCAGAGAGCCTTCCTAGAGGAGGGGGCCTCTGGGTGGAACCTTCGTGATGACCAGAACTTCACATGAAGCACGGAATATACAGGCTGCAAGCAAGCTTTGTGTTATTTTTTGAGCGCCTGCTGTGTAATAAACACTTGTTCTTGATATTTGAGGTATAGCTGTGAACCAGCCAGACCAAAACCTCTGACCTCATGAAGCAAACAGCATTGTGGGGAAAACAGAGTAATTAGTAAAATGCATGGGGAGTGAGAAGGCAATAAGCCAAGAAGAAAAGTAAAGGAGGGCAGGGGAATAGGAAGTGCTGGAGGTTCCTGAGAAAGGAGCATCTGAGTCAGGATGAGGAGAGAAATTGAGCACTTGATGGACACACATTCTGGGAGGAGGGAACAGCAAGTGCAAAAGCCCTGAGGCAGGAATGTGGGGGCATGCGCTTAAGGAACAGGCCAGTGGTCCTGTACAGAGTGAGAAGGGGAAGGTAGAAGAAGATGGAGAGGGACACGCAGCACTGGAGACCATTAGGGGCTTCGTCTCTGCCTCTGAGAACAATGGAAGTCACAGAAGGTGTGGAGCAGGGGAGATGGACTGGGAGGCTGAAGCACTGATCCAGGCAGTGGCTCCAGGTGGCCCCTCACCTCAGCTCAGAGGGAGGCTCCTCTAGACTTTGTCCCCCACCCCTCCAACTGCAGCCTGCACCCCAGCCCAGGCAGCGTTTGCTCGAAAGTCCTGCCAGCTCCCCCCCCGCCGGGAAAGCCCAGGCTAGCGGAAAGAGACATTCAGAAACCACCAACCCTACAATTACCTATAAGATGGATTCTTCTCCCTGACAGAGTGCAGGAGATACTGAGCCTGTTATTAACCAAGGCCTAATTACAGTGTCTCAGGCTGCAATGCTCATTGCAAGAGAAATACCAGCGGCCTGCAAAGCGAGGCTAATTGTTCCCTACTCCCTCCTTCTTTTTGTCAGAAGCATTCAATCTGCCTGAAATAATTACACATCCTTCTCTCCCAAGAGGCTCAGAGACAGGCTTTGCTGTTCTCCCAGGGCTGGAAATTTAGCATCCTGAATCTGAAATTGCCAGCAGTCAGCTTGGCAATCAAGGGCAAGCCTCATCTCCTTAGGCCAATGTCCCAGGCCTGAGCCTCAGCACTGCCTTGTGCCAGCCAGGAGCCTCTATCTCACTCAGTATTCCGAGCATCTCTTAATGTTTGAGCAAATGACTTCATATCTCAAAGCCTCAGGTTTCTCATTGGCTAATTGTTATATGGTATCTATCACCTGGGCTGTGGTTAGATGCTCCAACACAGCTGCCAATGTGGGGTGGGCTCTAATATCTGGGACTTATTACATCACAAAGTCACGTTTTAGAGGTGAAAGAGGTTCCATGTGTGGAGCACCTATGTGCTGGACATGCAATGCTCAGTAAGTATCCACGAATGAATGATCGCCTTTTAACATCTCAAAATCAACCTGGAATAGGGAGTTATTGTTCCTATTGCACAGAAGAGAAAAATCAAGGCAGAGAGGGCAGGCAGCTCTCCCAGGATCATGGCCACACACTAGCACGTATGTGTGGTCACTAGAGTCTAGCAGATTGCAGGGAAGCACAGTGACCTTCCTAGAAGGCTCTCAGAAGCAGCATCCTGATGTTGACCTTGAGTGAGTCTTTCCTCTATGCTGGGCCTGAGTCTCCTCACTGACCTTAGAGTTTCCCATCTGTAAGATGGCATGGGGACCTGGATAGTAGGTTGACATCACACATGACGAGCAGATTGTTTCCATGATCTTTTCTTTCCCTCATGGCTACCTGGGGAAATCTCCACCTGGTACCTGCCTATCATAAGCACCCTGTAACACTTCCCTTCTGCTTTCACTTAACAAGAGAACAGACCTCAGGCTCAGCATCCTGAGATGGACCTGCTTGCTTCCATGTACCACCATCACTTAGAAATCATTGAGTCTATTTCCACTATTACTTTCCGTGTATAGTGTGCAAAGTTGGATTGGTTGGTTTGTTATTAAGGTAATCTATCAAGTTTCTACTTCTTTGAGTGAAAAAAGTTAATGCGCTTAAAGAAAGATCAGTCCTAGGACAAGTGCCCCATGATATGGCAAAAAATGAGGAGGAGCCAAAGCTCCAAGACAACTCAGGAGAACCTTGAACAGTGGACACCAGAAATCCTCCCACATGGGTCCCTCGTCATATAGAGAACTATCATTCTATGGTCCCTTGAGCTGAAGCCTGGACCAATCAGTCTCTGCCACTGAACAGCTGCCATTTCTCTGCGCTGTTTCCTGCAGAGGTCTCTGGGCCTCGGTTTCCCCCAAGAGGAAAGGACTAGCCATTGTAGCCTTCCCTTCTCCCAGGCCTACAGTCCCCAGCCATGTGCCAGGGCTAAGTGAGATGTCAGTGCTCAATGGCTCCGATCAAGCTGATGGGCTAATGAGGGGGCACCTGACAGCCCTGAAGACCTAACATGTCTATTTTCAGGAAACGTAACACCTGGTTCTGAGACCTGTCCTTCCCTGAACCATTTGCCCAGCCTCAGCACTCACCACCAATGTCTGCAACTGACAGATTGCCCTTCTGATATCTTTATTATTGCTTTGAAAACATGCCATCAAGACTACTGACCCACCATTCCTTCCTGGAGTAACGCTACCCCCAGGGCGTTCCAATGTCAGCCAGGTTAAGGACGTGACACCACAGGGAGTTCCTGGCCAGAAGTTCCCCCTGTCACTAGGATGTCTTCATAAATAATGCCCAGCCTCTTTGAGAACTCCCACTCAGAATAGAGAGTTGCAGATGCTTGAGAAAGGCACTGCCATTTCCACATTTCCTGCAGAGGTCAATTGCTCAGGCGAGTTTCGGGAAACAAGGATTTCTAAAAAAAACACAGAAAAACCCAGTGAGTATACTGAAGTACCACAGGGTGTACACACTGTCCAAGACCTAATGTTGAACTCAATATTCTCCCACTTTTCCTGCAAAAATGCCCTGTAAGAATGCACATGAGCTGTCATTCATGCACTACCTCATTTATTCAGTGTAAAGCATGTGTTAGTCTACAGGAAAAATAACCTGATATTCAAGTAATATATGGCATGAATATAAAAAGAGGGAACATGTTATAGATTATAAGACACTTAAGGAACTTAAAAGCCAAATGCAATATGAAGTCTTATTTGAATCTTGATTTGATTAAATCTGTTGTAAAAAAAACTTGTGAATGAAATAATTGAACACATTTTAAGTTAGAAAATAGTAAGTGACTACTGTCCAATTATTTAGACACAATGATGGTTTTGTTGTTACTTTTTTCTGGTGATATCTTTTATCACTTTTTATTGCTCAAATACAGTTGTCTCCATTTTCACCAGCACTTTCCCCCACCCCACTCACCCCCACCTCACACCCTTAATCCTACCCCTCTTTGGCTTTGTCCATGGGTCCTTCGTATATGTTACTTGACAACCCTTTCTCTTCTTTCTCCCATTATCTCCTTCCCCTCTCCCCTCTGATTACTGTCAGTTTGTTCTTTATTTCAGTGTCTCTGGCTGTATTTTGTTTGCTTGTTTGTTTTGTTGATAAGGTTCCACTAATAGGTGAGATCATATGGTATTTGTCTTTCACCACCTGGCTTATTTCACTTACCATAATGCTTTCCAGTTCCATCCATGCTGTCACAAAGGGTAGGAGCTCCTTCTTTCTTTCTGCTGTATAGTATTCCATCATACCATTGTTTTTTGATCCACTCACTTCCCGATGGGCACCTAGGTTGCTTCCAGCATTTGGCTCTTATAAATTGTGCTGCTATGAACACTGGGGTGCATAAGTTCTTTTGAATGAGTGTTTCAGGATTCTTAAGGTATTATCCCAGCACTGAAATTGCTGGGTCAAAAGGCAGTTCTGCTTTTAGTTTTTTTAGGAAGTTCCATACCGTTTTCCACTGTGGCTATACCAGTCTGCATTCCCACCAAAAATGTACTTGGGTTCCCTTTTCTCCACATTCTCACCAGCACTTATAGTTTGTTAATTTGTTTATTATGACCTTTCTGACTGGTATGAAGTGGTATCTCATTGTAGTTTTAATTTGTCTCTGGGCCTTTTGTATGTCCTCCTTGGAGAAGTGTCTGTTCAAGTCCTTTGCCCATTTTTTAATTGGGTTGTTTGTCTTCTTGGAGTGGAATTGTGTGAGTTCTTTATACATTTTGGAGATCAAACCCTTCTCTGACGTATCAATGGCAAATATACTTTCCTATAGAGTTGGTTCATTTTTCATTTTGCTGATGTTTTCTTTAGCCATGCAGAAGCAGTTTATTTTGATGAAGTCCCATTTGTTTACTTTTTCCTTTATGTCCTTTGCTGTAGGGGACATATCAGTGAAAATATCACTGTGTGGAACATCTGAGATTTTTCTGCCTATGTTCTCCTCTAGGACATTTTGTTGTTACTTTTTAAAAATTTGTATCTTTGAAGTCTGGATTTTCCTTGAAATTATTCCAGGCAAACAAACTTCTTCCCCTCTACCCATACCACCAGTAGGGATTTTTGGAGAAAACAGGATTAACAGAGTTTGATGACGGTTGGCTCCGCTAAGAAGTATGAGAGTGTGCACTATTGTATAATTATCTCTAAGTCTGAATACTTTTTTAATGTCCATCATCTTTTTAGTTAAAAAGGAATGGTGGCTCCAACAATGTAGGCTAAGCCTCACTTTGCTGACTGTGAGAATTAAATGGCACACAGTAGTCACTATTATCACTCCCTTATTCCCTTTTCATGTCATCAGCCCCACAGCCCTCAAGTACTTTACCTCCTCTGTGCAGGTAAGGAACTGAGACTCAGAGACATGCAGTCACCATGGAAGTGACAGCTATGGAATGGGGGCTGAGGCTACGTGGCATCTTAGTCTTGGGAAGGCACCAAAGGCATGTCCCATAATCCCACTGAAGCTGGCCCTGAACCTGCCTGCAGGAAGTCGGAACTTTGTATGAATATACAATAGAAACACAATACCATATATTATTATATATAATCATGATATATTTATAATCATTATATAGTTCATTATGTATTTATGTATCATAATTATACATTATAATTACCTACATAATATCATATAATGTGTTATATTACATAACATTTTACTTATTCCACTTAGCATAATGCCTTTTATGTCCATCTATGTTTTTGAAAATAGCAGGATTCCTTCTTTCTCATGACTAAATAGTATTCTCTTGTGTATATATTGTTTTAAATTGTAGCTGATCCCTGCAGCACTTTCTCCCTCACCCTAACAGCTATTTACCATATAGGATATTAAATGATTTTATATAATGGAGTTATTTATCCTGTTTGCCCAGAACAGCAGGAAATTTATTCAGGTTTGTTCACTCCTGGCAGAGATTAGGCCCCCAATAAAGCTTTGCTGGGTAATTAAACAAAGCCTGTATCTATACACACACATAAATTACACTAGTTCTCTCCTGGGTAGAGGCACGATGCCCCATCCTGTCCTCATGCCACATCAAGACTGACCCCTCACAGGAGAGATTTATATAAAGGTGCTCGGAGACCATTTGCTGACTCACTAATTCATTCACTCATGTACTCATTCTCCTATTTAGTTTTTCACTCCACATTCATTGGTGTGTCTGTTGTCTCCACATCAGCTCCAGTACTGGGGACTCAGACATGAAGGACACACAGGTCCCTGAGCTTGGAGACCTGTCTTTTATAAAGGGAAAAGCAAATGAGAAACACATAGTTAAATATTATGTATAATTGCAGATGGAAACTAGAGAAATAAAAAAAAAGGAATTAAAAGGAGATTTGTGATGGATAGTGAGGGAGACACACTTTAGACTGGTTAGCGCCTCAAGCAGGTGGCCTTCATGGTAAGACCTGTGAACCATGCAGGAGCATTCCAGTCCCAAAAAGGGCAGGAAAAAGGTCCTAATGTACAGGAAGCAAAGAGAGGGCTACAGGGCATAAGCAGATAGGGGATGGGCTTCAGGCACCACCCCTGCCACAGTGGGATGGCAGGGTAGAAGCACCTACTCTTTTCATTACAGACTGTACAGACTTTACAGATTACAGACTTTAAGGGTCATAGAACTTGACACTGACATGGTTATTGGTCTGGGAAAACAACATCCAGGATTCTAGTTCCATGCTTTCCACTCGTAAATTTTCTTCTTTGCACTAGATAGGTCCCAGTTTCTGCAGTTGTGGCTTCTTTCCCAAAGTGACACGAATGACATTTGTGGTCCTAGGGAGGAGTCTTAGGGATTGTCTAGCCAATTATATGATATTCTTTCTTCCAGGAGGGCAGAATCACATAGCCTTTAAGTGAATCTCGTTCCCTGCCTCTCCTACTCCCATTCAATGACCAAAATCCAAGAAGCTTTTATGTTTGAAAACTGCTGAGATCCAGATAAGAAGAATGGAAGGGTATGGCCTTAGTACTTAGGCTGTTTCCAGTCTACCCAACTCAGCTGGGATAGAGATTCTTCCAGGGTGGGTCAGGCCTTGAGGACCAGCAGCTAAGGACAATGATTAAAGGTGGTGAAGTAGTGGGTAAAGTCCATGCCAACAGACACTGGGATGATCTCAGAATTGAGGAAAATGAAGTGGGCCAATGGAGCTGTTCTCCTGAGTTGTTGTTCTTGGGCAAAGATATTCCTGGCTGAGACTTCATGAGTTAAGCAAAGAATAGAGAAGGTACAAGCTATTCACACACCTCTTGTCAACCCCAAGTCTCTGCGCAGTTATATAAGAGATATGAACATTCCCAAAAGAAAGCAAAAGCAAGGCAGACTTGAAAATATTGTGAACTTTGAATGTATTCTCTCCTTCACACACACATACACCAGGAGAAGACAGAAGCCTTACCAGTTCAAAGTGTTTTAGCACAACCTTTGTCCAATCATTGAATTAGGATTAAGCTATCCAGACACAGAAATGACCCACAGAAAATTAGACTTAAAAGTAAAAACAAAAGTTAAAACAAATATACAAAGACAGTAGCCACACTGTGTGTGTGTGTGTGTGTGTGTGTGTGTGTGTGTGTGTGTGTGTGTGTGTGTAGGGTAGGCAAGGACAAAGATTTCAATTTTAGCCAGGCAAGTTACTAAACAAGCAAAAAAACATTAACTTTCAGGGTAAAAATATCGAAATCCAGAGTTACCACAATGTGTTACCTAAATACTTAATTTTCAGCAAAATTATGAGATATGGAAAAAAACAGTAGAGTTTGACCCCTACTAAGGAAAAAGACATTCAGTACAAACTGTTGCTGAGTGTCCCTGAATGTTGAATTTAGAAGAAAAACACTCCAAAGAAACTTTTGTATGTCCAAAAACTATTCAAATAACAACTGAAATCATATTTAAAGAGATAAAAGAATGTATAAAGTAGTAAATGAACAAAAGAGTTATTGATTAGGATATATAAATTATAAAAAATAATCAAAATTAAATTGTGGAGTTGAAGAACATAATAGCTGAAATGAAAAAACAAATCACTGTAAGAATTCAACATCAAACTTGTAATGGCAGAAAAAGAATCAGAAAACATTTAGAAATTACTCAACCTGAAAAACAGAGAGTAAAAAAAAATTGAAAAAAAATAAAAAGGACCTTAGAGTCCTGAGAAACAATATCAAGCCTATCAACATGTATGTAATGGGAGCAGAGAAGGAAAAAGAGGCAGAAAATTTTTTTAAGAAAGAATAGCCCAAAATTTCCAAATTTGATGAAAAATGCTAAACTACACATCCAAGAAATTCAACAATTTCAAACTTGGAAATACACAGTAATACACACATAGACACATCATAGTAAAACTATTGAAAGCCAAAGAGAAAAGCAAAAACCTTGAAAGCATCAAAAGAAAAATAACTCATAATGTATAGGGGAGAAACAATAAGATTAATAATTGATTTTTCATCAAAAACAGTGGAAACTATAAGACAGTGGTATGCCATATCCTAAGTGATGAAAAGAAAATACAACTGATCAAAATTACTATATCCAGCAAAACCTACCTTCAAAAATTAAGGCAAAATTAAAACATCCTCACATAGCAACAGTGACAAAATTCATTGCTGACTGGTCTGCCTTAAAAGAAATTCAAAACGAAGTTTTCCAGGCTGAAAAAAAAAAAGACCCAGGGACCAAATCAGATCCACAGGAAGAAATAAAAAACACCAGAAATTGTAAATATATGATTTCCTATAAAATGCTATGTAACTAAAAATTTCTTTTATATAAATTTCTTTGTTTTAGCATCTTTAAAATATATAATATTCCATAAAACAATAATTATAACACTATGTTGTTGAGTTTATAATATATCTATATGTAACATATTATGGAAATATCAGTATAAATAATAGAGAAGGAAATAGAGCTATAATGAAGCAAAATTTTTTACTTTGTTAGTGTTATGTTATTATTAATTTGAAATACATTGTTATAAGAGAAGATGCATATTGAACTGCATTAAGATGCATTAATAAAATATCTCAAAATGTAGGGGGAAATCTACAGAAAATTAAAATAACAAAATAAAAATATATTTGCTTATCACAAAGAAAAGCAGTCAGGAAGGAACAAAGAAACAAAAAAGACAGAAGACAGAGAAAACAAACAGGAAGGGATTTGCCATTTTCTCAGGAGGTGTTGGTTTGTGATGACTAGGATGAGATCTACTGGGACACCTGAGAAAGAAACTTGCTCCACAGTCCACAGACTGAATCTTGGGAAAACTGACAGAAGATGGCAAAGACACCTGTACAGCAGCTTGCATGCCAGGGTTGAGCCTCATATCAACCAGCCTGAGGGTCAATTCCATGCACAAATAAATGGACCAACAGCAATCAAAACCTAGTTGTAACAGGAAAGCCCACATAACCTAGACAAGGGACTTTCCGAGAAAACCCAGCTCAGGAGATCAAGGAGACTGTACCACTGGATCTCACAAGATGTCCACTTCATCAAGCCATGCCACAAAGACTGGAATTAATATCAGATCTATCTAACACATAAAAACTAACACAAAGTGAGAGCCAAAAATGGGAGGACAAGAGAACAAACCCAAAATGAAAGAACAAAAGGAATCTCCAAAATTTAAAAAAAAAAATAGTTAAATGAAATAGCAGCAAGCTCAGATACAGCATTCAAAGTAATGGTTTTAAGGATGTTCAACTGCATAAAAGAGGACATAGAAACCATTTAAGAAAGTCAGAAATGAAGAATAACATATCTGACATCAAAAATACAGTGGAAGAAATAAAAAAGTAGGTTGGATGAAGAAGATAATCAAATCAGCAATTTGCAAGACAAGGTAGGAAAAAAGTATTAAAGAAAAAAGTATTAAAAAGAATGAGGACAGTCTAAGGGAACTTTAGGACAACAAGAAATGTAATAACATCCACAAGACAGAGATACCAGAAGAAGAGGGAGAGCAAGGGATTGAGAACCTATTTGGAAAATAATGACCAAAAATTTCCTTAAGCTGGTGAAGAAAAGAGACATACCAGTGCAGGAAGTGCATAGAGTCCCAAACAAGATCAATCCAAACACCCTAAACCAAGACACTTTGTAATAAAAAATGGAAATAGTTAAAGACACAAAATAGAATCTTAAAAGCAGCAAGAGGAAAGCAGTTAATTACCTAGAAGGGAGTTCCCATAAGACCATCAGTTGATTTGTCAAAAGAAACATTTCAAGCCAGAAAGGATTGGCGAGAAATATTCAAACTGATGAAAAGCAAGGACATACAAGCAAGACTACTTTATGCAGCAAGGCTATCATTTAAAATTAAAGGAGAAATAAAGAGCTTCCTACACAAGAAAAAGATGAAGGAGTTTGTTACCACCAAACCAGCATTACAAGAAATGTTAAGGAGCCTGCCTGAAAAAGAAAGAGGAGGAGGAAGAGAATGGGAAGGAGAAGGAGGAAGATAAGGAGAAGAAGAAGAAAAAGAAGAGGAAGAAGAAGGTGGAAATAAAAAAAACAGAAGATAAGAACAAAGAAAAGGAAGGGAGGTAAAAGAATAAAATGGCAATAAACACACACCTATCAATAATCACTTTAAATGTAAATGGTTTAAATGCTCCAATCAAAAGACATAGAGTAGCTGAATGGATAAGAAAACAAGACCTATATATATTCTGTCTACAAGAGACACACCTCAGAACAAGGATATACACAAACTAAAAGTAATAGAAAAAAAAGTATTTAATGCAAATGAAAATTTAAAAAAAAAGCTGGGCAGGCAATACTTATATCAGACAAAATAAACTTTAAAACAAAAGATATTGTAAGAAATAAAGAAAGGCACCACATAATGATAAAAGAAGCAATCTAACACAGAGAACATAACCCTAGTAAGTATTAATTCACCCAACATAGGAGCACCTAAATATATAAAGCAAATCTTGATGTACATAAAAGGAGAGATTGACAGTAATGTAGTCATAGTGGGGGATTTTAACACTCCATTGACATTAATGGACAAATGTTCCAGACAGAAAAATAACAAGAAAATGGTGGCCTTAAATGACACACTAGATCAGTTGGATTTAATTGATATTTTCAGAGTATTTCATACCAGAGCAGCAGAATATACATACTTTTCAAGTAAAATGGAACATTTTCTAGGATAGACCACATATTAGAACACAAAACAAGTCTCAATAAATTTAAGAAGATTGCAATCCTATCAAGCATCTTCCCTCACTATAATAGTATGAAATTAGAAATCAACCTCAACAACAATAAAAAAAACCCTAAAAACCACACAAATACATGGAAACTAAATTGCTTCCATGGAACAATAAATTGCTTAACAATGAGATCAAGAAAGAAATCAAAAGGTACCTTGAAACAAATGAAAATGAGAACACAACAACCCCAAATCAGCGGGACACAGGGAAAGCAGTCCTAACAGAGAAATCCGTAACGTACAGGCCTACCTCAGGAAACAAGAAAAAAACTTTTTTTAAATTCTAACTTTACACTTAAACAAAATGAAAAAAACAAAGTCTGGGTGAGTAAAAGGAAGAAAATAATAAAGACTAGAGCAGAAATAAATGAAATAGAATCTAAAAATACAAAAAGTGAATGACCCCCAGAACTAATTCTTTGAAAAGATAAATAAAATGGACAAATCTTTAACAAGATTCATGAAGAAGAAATGAGAGAGAACCCAAAACATTCAAAGAACTAACACCTATCCTTCAAAAAATTCAAGAGGAGGGAACACTTCCAAGCTTATATTACAAGGCCAGCATTATCTTAACTACAAAACCATAAAAAATACTATAACGACAGAAAATTATAGGCTAATAGCCCTGAAGATCATAGATGTTGATATCTTCAACAGAATATTAGTAGATTAGACCAGCAATACAGTAAAAAAATCATACACCATGATCAAATAGGATTTATTCCAAGGATACAATGTTAGTGCAATATCTGCAAATCAATAAACATTTCACATCACATAAACAAAATGAAAGATAAAAACCACATGATTATATCAATAAATGCAGAAAAACCATTTGATAAAATCCAGCACCCATTTCTTATTTAATATAGTACTGGAAGTCCTAGCTACAACAGTCAGACAAGAAGAAATAAAAGGCATCCAGATTGGAAAGGAGGAAGTAAAACTGTCATTATTCACGAATGAGTTAATATTGTACATAGAAAATACTAAAGGCTACACCAAACAAACAAACTACAAGAACTGATAACTAAATTTGGCAAAGTAGCAGGACACAAAATTAATATCCAGAAATTGGTGGCATATCTATGCACCAACAAGGTACTGTCAGAAAGGGACACCAAGAAAACAATCCCATTTACTATTGCAATACCAAAAAAATAAGTTACCTAGAAATGAATTTGACAAAGAATGTAAAAAACCTGTACTTGGAAATCTATAGAACATTGCAGGAAGAAACTGAGGAAGATAGAAATAAGTGGAAGCATATACATGTTCATGGATTGGAAGAATTAACATCAATAAAATGTCCATACACCAAAACTGATCTATAGATTAAACACAATGCCTATTAAAATACCAATGATATATTTCACAGAAATAGAAAAAATATCTCAAAAATTTATATGGAACCAAAAAAGACACCAAATAGCCTCAGCAATCTTGAGAAAAAGAATCAAGTTGGAGGCATCATAATGCCTGTTATGAAATGGTAATATAAGGCCATTATAAACAAAACAACCTGATATTAGCGTAAGAACAAGCATAAAGATTACTGGATCAGACAGAAAGCTGAGAAATCAACCCATGCTTATATGGTAGGTTAATCTATGACAAAGGAGGGGAAAATATACAATAGGGGTAAAGACAGTCTCTTCAGTAAATGGCATGGAGAAAATTGGACAGATACATGCAAAAAAATGAAACTACACAACCAACTTACACTATACACAAGAATAAACTCAAAATAGATAAAAGACTTAAATGTAAGTTGTGAAACCATAAAAATCCTAGAAGAAAACATGGGCAGTAAAATCTGACATGTCTCCTAGGGCCATTTAATAAAGGGAAAAAAAAATAAATGAAACTATATCAACATCACCACTAGACTTCTGGTCAGGATGAGGAATAGATAAACATGGCTTACCTCTTCACACAAACACATCAAAATTACAACTAAACTATAGAACAACCATCACTCAGAACCATCAGAAATCTAGTTAAATGGAAACCTGACAACTACAGAATTAAAGGAGCCACTTCCATCCAGACTGGGAGGAGGGGTGAAGACACAGAGACACTGAATATGCAGTCTCCACACCCATGGATGATGGATAAAAATCCCAGAGGGATATCTCATAAGTGAGGAATCCAGTTCCACTTCAGGACCCCCAATTCAGGATACTAGTTCCAGGAAGGTAAGTCCCCATAACTTTTGGCTGCAAAAAAGCAGTGGAGAGTGAGTCAGCAAAAGAAACTCCTGGAGTACAAAGCAGTTCCTCTTAAAGTATGCGCACATGGACTTACTCAAACTTACTCCCTCTGAATTCCAGCACTGGGGTAGCAGCTTGAAAAGCACCAGTGGCATATGAAGAGGAACTGAAGTGTCGGGCATCAAGGCAAGAGCTGGGGGACAGTTTTCTTCCAGACATAAAGGCAGGCAGAGGCCAATGTTCCTTTTCTGAACCAACCCCCCCCCCCCACACACACACACAGAGCCACAGAGCCAGCAGACAGGTGCCATATCCAAGACTCCATCAACCTGGCTAATGCTATTTGTCCTACCCTGGAGGCCCCCTGAGGCTCTGTCCCACCCAGCTTGTGGGCCCAACTAAGCTGGCAACAGTGGCTTTTTTAATATGAATGGCTTGTCTTGGCTCATGCTTCACAACTTCCTAAATCCTATCAAACAGGCAACAGCCAGACTCAGCAAGCACCCATCCCCAAACCTCTTGCTACGTGGCCCCAGGCCTGGCACTAAAAATAGCCAGCCTAGGTACACAGTTTGGCTTCACCTGGGAACTTCCAAGCCCAGCACAAGTAGCAGCCATTTTCAGATTGCTTTATAGATAATGCAGGGTGGCCCCAGACAGAACACAGGTGAGGGCTGACATTGGCCTGCCCCATCTAGGAAACCCCAGAGCCTAAGAATCCAGGGGTTGGCTACAGACTGCATCAGACCACCACCACCCTGTCACTGCATGTTGGGAACCTCCCTGCCTGGTTTCAGAAACTATAACCCCTTGTGGCTAAGGCTGAGTAAAAAGACCTCGGGACCATAAGCCATTAAGGAGACAAAGCTTATCTTTTTTTGTAG
This sequence comes from Carollia perspicillata, assembly GCA_004027735.1. Taxonomy (NCBI): domain Eukaryota; kingdom Metazoa; phylum Chordata; class Mammalia; order Chiroptera; family Phyllostomidae; genus Carollia; species Carollia perspicillata. The sequence goes on along the minus strand of PVKM010012957.1, from coordinate 1,995 downwards.
GGGCACTGCCTCTACCCTCTTTTACTTCAACCTGCTTAGCCCCGGGTGGATGACTGGTTAGCCAATAATAGGTAAGATTCCTCAAAGGAAGAATGACCTAAGACAGGCATGGTCTTGAATGGGCCCTCAGGGAAGAGCTTGGGGGGGGGCTATAGAAAAAGGGGGTGATGGACCCTCACTCCTCAGCTTTGACATAGCCTGAGTCCTCATTCTGTCTGCAAGAGGTCTCCTAATCTCTTGGCTGCCTTACTTCCCTGCCTGACTTAAGCCTGAAACAATGTCATAGGTGGGTGTGGCTCTGTGCTGGAAAGGGTGGGTTCCCTGGGTGATCAGGCCTAAGACAGAAAGCATAAAATCCTATAAAACCTACCTTGCTAATATCCTCAATTTAAATTATAAGGGTCTAAGCATAGAATGAGTTTGTTTATAGCCCTTTAGCTATCTGACCCTGACTCAGAATAAGCCCTCACAGTTCTTGAATGGTATCTATTGTTTGATCATTACTGCCTGACAATGATTGATGAGCTTTACCTATACCCCTTGTATTCCTATGCAAATTGAACCCAATAAAAGCCCATTGAGGAACAGGCTCAAGGCCCTTCTCCTTGAGAGATCATTGACCTTTCCTCCCCAAGCAGATCATCTCTTGGTAGACTTATTCTCATCCATGGTGGATGGGGAGCTCTGTGGGTGGAGCATCCCCACACCTGCACAGCTGATCCTCCACTGAAGGCGGAGGTCGGTGGTCAGTGGTCACAGCCAGCCCTTGTAGATGATTGGTCTGGGTAAATCCTTCCCACTGACCTGCCAACATCAATCAAGACTCAACCATAAGAGGAGTGTGTACTCAGCCCACACAAAGAGTACACCTTGAGTACCCAGGTTGGATGATATGGGAGAATGTGCCACTAGATCCTACAGGATGCCTACTACATTAGGCCATACTTCCAAGATATGGAGTCAAAGCATCTCTACCTAGTACATAGAAATGAATACTAGGAGGCTGACAAAATGAGGATACAAAGGAACATGGCCCAAATGAAAGAATAGATCAAAACTCCATGAATTAAACAACATAAAGATAAGCAATCTATCAGATACAGAGTTCAAAACGTGGTTATAAGAATGAGCAAGGAACTTAGTGAGGATCTCAGCAGTATAAGAACGATCCAGTCAGAAACAAATCATATACTAATTAAAATAAACAACAATTTACAGGGAAACAACAGTAGAGTGAATGAAGCCAATAATCGAATCAATGGTTAGGAACATAAGGAAGCAAAAAACAACCAATCAGAACAACAAGAAGAAAAAAGAATCCCTCCCCAAAAAAGAAATGAGGATAGTGCAAGCAGCCTCTGGGACAACTTCAACAATTCCAGCATTCACATCATAGGGGACAGAAGGAAAAGAGAAAGAGCAAGAAATTGGAAATCTATTTGAAAAAATTATAAAAGAAAACTTCCCTAAGTTTGTGAAGGAAATAGACATGCAAGTCCAGGAAGCACAGAGAGTCTCAAACAACATAGATGCAAAGAGGCCCATTCCAAGACACATCATAGTTAAAATGCCAAGGTTAACAATAAAGACAGAATCTTAAGTGTATCAAGAGAAAAGCAGTTAGTTACCTACAGGAGAATTCCCATAAGACTGTCAGCTGATTTTGCAAGAGAAACTTTGCAGGCAGGGCAGGCTAGAAGGGATTGGCAAGAAATATTCAAAGTTATCAAAAGTGGGGACCTACAGGCAAAATTGTTCTACTCAGCAAAGCTATCATTTAGAATGAAAGGGCAGACAGAGAGCTTCACCAATAAGAAAAAGCTAAAGGAGTTTATCATCACCAAATCATTATTATATGATATGTTAAAGGGACTTATTTAAGAAAGAGATGAAGATCAAAATTATGAAAATAAAATGGCAATAAATAATACATATCAGCAATTGAATCTAAAAAACAAACTAGGCAAATAAGAACAGAAACAAAATCATGGCTAC
>PVKM010012956.1:0-30925 GCA_004027735.1 Carollia perspicillata | reverse complement strand
TATCTGAGATTTTCCTGCCTATGTTCTCCTCTAGGATTTTAATGGTGTCACGGCTTACATTTAAGTCTTTTATCCATCTTGAATTTATTTTTGTGTATGGTGTGAGTTGGTGCTTGAGCTTCATTTTTTTGCACGTAGCTGCCCAGTTCTCCCAACACCATTTGTTGAAGAGACTATTTTTACTCCATTTTATGGTGTTACCCCCTTTGTCGAATATTAACTGACTGTAGTGATTTGGGTTTATTTCTGGGCTCTCTGTTCTGTTCCATTGGTCTATGTGCCTGTTTTTATGCCAGTACCAGGCTGTTTTAATTACAGTGTGTGCCATAATTTTAATATAACTTAACAATTTCCAATCACCCAAAGGAATACTACACACCCTCAAAATGTTAATGTTCAAAACATGCAAAATTTTGATACTATAATTTGATCGCATTGTTATTGAAAGCATGTATTTACATATTGCAAAAGGAAAAATTTTCTTTAAAACCTTAGCAATGAAAACACATGTATAAAAAAACTGTTAGTAGCATATCTGCAATAGCTAAAACCGAAAACTTCCAAAAGTGTAGAGTATTTTTTAAATTTTATAGATTGTGAAATTAGGCCTGCCTGATAAAATACGAGATGCTCATTTAAATTTTAGGGAAATGATATTTAAGTGTAAATATATCACTAATAGTGCATGGAACATACTTATACTAAATCTTATTTATCTGAAATCCAAATTCAGTTGGATATCTTGACTTTTTACTTGTTAAACTTGCAGTAACCTAACCTGTGATAGAACACGATACAACAATGAAGCTGACAGAACTAAAGCCACACGAAACAGCACAGATCCACCCAGCCACGTGGAATGTTCACATGGAACCGAAACCTGGACAAAACTCCAAGAGTTTAGCAGTGAGCACAGTGGTTACAAGGTGTGGGGAACAGAGGGTGGTGAGGTCTAGGGGCGTGAGGGGATCTTCCGGGGTGCTGATAAATGTCTCTTGAACTACGTGGGAGATGTAGTTACACAAATTTTCATGTTGCTTTAATTCACTGGGGACTTACAATTTTTGTACTTGCCTGTATATGTTATAATTCAGTAAAATGTCCTGAGTTAATAGTGATTACTTTGAACCAACTATTTTTTTAATTTTATTTATTGATTTTAGAGAGGAAAGGAGAGAGAGAAAAAACATCGATTTGTTGTTCCACTTATTTATGCATTCATTGGTTGCTTCTTGCATGTGCCCTGACCAGGGACCTTAGTATACCAGGACAATGCTCTTACCAACTGAGCTACCTGGCCAGGGCAACAGTGATTATGTTGGATTGAAGGGGGGGGTGTACTTTTCTCTCTTTATTTTTTTATTTTGGACCTTAAGTTAATTTTTTTAACTTACGGAAACACTGAAACAGTAGAGTATGGAATGATATCAGTTTTACCTTTAGATGAACAAACATCTTCTGCCACAAAGTTTGGCTGTGAACTCTTCCAAAATTGAGACAGAAAAGAATTTTAAAACAAAAAATTTTTAAGACGACTTTATTTTTAACCAACATGTTGTTTTTTTCTCCCAACCCCAGTCATTTAGGAGCCTGCCTCTTCTCCAGTCCTCGATTTTGAGTAATCAGCAAAAAGAAAACAATCTCCTCCCTAATGGGCTTCATAAGTTTGAGAAATATCAGAGATCTCTTTGAAGATCTGACAAAAGTAGCTTTAAAAATGTAAACAACCTTTCTCTGGACCGGGTCAGAGTCTGGAACTTCGGCAAAACTAAGTTCGAATCCAGGTCTGATGCAATCACCTTACCCAAGTTATTAGAGCCTCCCTGAGCTTCAATTCTCTCAGTTTAAAACCATTTAAGCCTCAACCTGAGGAGTGACATGCTTCGTTCGTCCAGTGCCTGGTACAGAGGAAGCCTTCGATGATTAACACAATCAGCCCACGACTGCTATAAAGAAGTCTCAAGTCTCAAACGGAGGGTTCCGCTGTCAGCCTTGAACTTTCTGTGGACCTAGGTCTGCCTGGCAGAATGCCTCAGATTGATTTACTTGCAATTTCTTCCCTCCTTGATTTTAGCAATAAAATACTCTATTAAAATGGGTGGCTGATGAAATTATGTAAGTCAAGAGGCTTCTTTGCCCGAGCCCTCAGAATCACTCCCAGAACAATCCTCTGAGGAGAGCTCCTCATGAGTGAGACCAGCGTCTGTGTAAATTCCCTTGGGCAGCGGCTGCGAAACCACCCGAACGACAGCATGCTTATCTCCTAGTAAAGCCAAGTATCTGCTCTGCCCACACCTAATTTAAAGGGGCTGATTTTACTTGCTGCTGTGTCACTTGGCTGCCCTCCAGGGTCTCTGCGTGAGTATGCTGGAGAGAAAGGGACAGGGGGATGTGCTTTATTTCATTTCTCAAGCTCCCATGAAAGAGCAAAGTGGCAGCAACAGCAGCCTGAGATGTTGGAGATAATTGCTGTTTAATTCTGGAATTGATGAGTTAATGAGCACTGTACAGAAGGCATATGATGGGGCCTCATTTGCAGCATAAACTGTATTGCCGTGTGTGTTAAGGGAGTATGTGCCGTCTGTGTGTATCTTTGCAAATTACATTTTTCAGCACAAGCAGTAATCCTGCCAAACAATTACGATGTTTACAGAATCTGATGCAATCCATCTGTTGAAAAAGCTTTTTCTGTGTTTAGGCTGATAAAATACAAAACAGTTGGTGAAGACTTAACAAAATCCACGGATCTTGACTGTGGGAGTGCGTCATGTTCCTTCTAGGCTGTGCAGTGGGGTGAACAGTGGAAAGTTTCCGCAGGCTTGCTGGGCTCTTTGGAATGGAGAGACACAACACGCTCTAGCCTCAGCTGCCTTCCCTAACGTAACTATTTGATACTTTCTCACTGTGAACTGGCACTAAGGCATGGCCCCGTGCACTCAAAATGCAGTGTTCAAAGGACATAGTATCTTCCCTCTGCTGCCATTCTTGCCTTACAGCTAAGTTTGGTAGTGTTAACACAGAGTGACTCAAAGCATCTGAGTCGAATAGCCTTTTTCCCCTAGACAGGTTTACTACTGTGGTGAGCTGAAAGAGAATGAACTAGATGCTTTAAAATGTGAATTTTTTTTCAAGACTTGATGTTCTAGTTTGGGTTCCCCCAGATGCAGCCCTGAGAGAAAGATTTGGTGCAAGGTGTTATTTGGGAGGCTCAGGGAATAATGGCAGGGGCCTGAGGTAATGACGGGGGGAATGCAGTCAGTAGCAGATGTATTAAGCTAGCTACCCCATGGGTGGCAGGAGCTTTACCTCAGAAAAGGTGCATCACACAACTTTCAGGACTATCCTAGCTGAGAGGCAGGGGACCCAGGTATTGCTATCCCCCCTCTCAGTCACCCTTGGTCAAGGACTGAGTCTGGGTGGTGGTCAGTCACCAGCGAGTCCAGCCTGCCATGCAGGTGGTGGCCCAGCAGCCTTCTGGAAATAGTGGAGATGCAGATAGTAGGAGCTGGAAGCTGCCTGCAGCGCAATCAAACAATGAATTCTGAGGGCTAAAGGCAGTAATGACAAATGTCTGCCTCATGCTGTTTCCATTTTATTTCAGGGGAACTATTAATACTGCCCATACTGGCACAATATTATATTTATGAGGGTCCTATGGGCAATAAAATCTAGTTTAAAGGGGAGAAGGACCAAGAGGACTTGTCTTCAAGCAGCCTTGGCAGCAGGGCAAGCAACCTGTGTTTTCCTAGGGGAGGAGGAATCTGATGAGAATGTGGTGGGAGGTACAGCCTACCCCCAGAAGCACACAGAAGCTGTGACTCTGTGTTCCTGCTGCCTGTATCAGAGGGTGGTCATGAATATTCTTTCAGATTTTTCCTTAAGATCATACAGCCAATAAGGGGTACAGCCAGGACTCAAACACACAGGTCCATCTGATATGAAAAGTCAGTGCATGAGTACAGCACGTGAAGTACCATACCCTGCAACTGCGGTCCTCAACCACAGCAGGGGTGGCAAGTGTGCTCCCCAGGGGACACTTGGCAATGGCTAGAGATACCTTTGGTTACGGCAGCTTGGAGGGATGTTACTGAAACCTGCTGAGTTTAAGGCCAGTGACACTGCTAAATATCCTAAAATATCCCACAACACGCAGGACAGCTTCCTACAACAAAGGATTATCTGGCCCAAAATATCAATGGTGTGGGATTGAGAAAGTCTGCCCTAAAGGTTGAGGGCATGGCCCCAGCCCTGCTACCTATTAACAGTGTTATTCAGGGAGTCCAAAGTCTGCTCCATCATCTGTCATTATCAAGAGAGGTGTAAATTACTTTCTAGTAGGGGAGTCAAACACTTCAATGTGCCTAATTTCAGGGAGTGCTTATAAATGCTGGACCCTCGGCCCTATAAATTTTGATTAAGTAATTCTGGAGCAAGGCTCACAAATCTGTGTTATAAAAAGTACCCCTAGGTATTCGGAGTGGACCATACTCTGAAAAACTTCATTATAGGGTAGTTTCTCGAAAACTGTGTTTATCATTTTAAGTGCTTAACATGCTTTACGTGCCCCCAAATGTAAGCTGTTATCATGACTACTTGTGCTGCCTTTGTCAGCAGAACCTAATCCTGCAGAGACATTAGATCATCCGGAATAAGCAGATCAGGAGCCGCTAGAGGCAGACATCATAGGCAAGGGTATGAAAACACACAGTGGCTATAAGAGATTTACTGCTCCATCCTGATGAATGGTTTGGTGACTACAATAGACTATGCAGCTCGAGTTACTGTATAACATGCTGGCAATCGAGTGCTTATAAAAGCATTACTATTAGATTTATTTTCATGTCCCCAAAGCACATCGTATCTGCCAGTCAGGATTTAACAAATATGTTGAGTAGATGAATGGAAGTTGCAATGAAGGAATAGATGTTCTGGCAGCTGGCTCAATTCCCCACATTTGCAAGGTGGGAAGGGGCACCTTCAAGCTTAGTGACTGTGACAATACTGTCAAGGTAATCCAACCCTTTCACGGCAGGGGTTACAAGATATGGTGGAGTCAACTGTTGGGGCCTCAAAGCAGATCTCTCCTGGGTCAGCACACCCATTGCCCCACTGACCTGAGTGTGGGATGCTAATAGCTTGTAGATGTACATTCCTCCAGAAAATTGCCCTGTACTGAGGGGAACCACCTCCTCTGGAAATGCTGTCCCCAGGGGTGACCCGAGACCAACCACTGATGCCAAAACACGGATCCTTTCCCTCAGGGCAGGACCATCCTACGGTGCCTTTCATGTTCCGGAGCCCTTCAGAGATCATGCTGCAGCATGCAGCGGACTACAGCTGAAACCACATCTCCTTTTACCTCTGCCCTCTGCCCTGACCTGCGCCTCACTTCCTTAGAGATCACTCCCTCAACTTGCACTCCCAAATCACTTGCACAAAAACCCCTGTCTTTAGGGAACCTGACCCCTGACCCTAAGGCACTTTTCACTAGGAATGAAGGTGAAATCTACACATGCAAATATCCATTGAACCAACTGGACACAGCATGTAAGATGCCACACAGAAGCTGCTGGCCTGAGAGACTAGTGAAAAAAATCTCTTGAAGGTGTAACTGAAGTGACAGCTCAAGATGATACCTGCAAGCAGTGGGCACTATCTTTCTGGGATGCAGCATTTAACTTGAACCAGTAGCCCCTCTATGTTGCTGGGTTCCCACTAGTAAAACACATGGGTCTGGGAACCAAGAGATGGGAGTAGGAGTGCCCTGTAAGGTGGAACAGCTCTGTGATTCCAGTGCTGTTCGTGGATGAAGGCTGGGATTTGACTTCGTTTGAAATCCCATCTTTGCTGAACTTCTGCTCTTCTATTCTGCTACCCTCACTTCCACACAGATTTCTTCTTTGTGCCTTCTTCCCTCACTAAGTCACTTTCATGAGAATCCTCTCTGACTGTGCTTCTAGGGAACCCAGCCTATAGTTTAAGACACGGCACCTCAATCCAGCCAATATAGAGATCATCTCACTCTCTTGCCCTCCTTTTGTAGCTGTAGAAAAGTCTAATGCTTCATTTGCCAGATAATGAAACCGAGGTCCTGAGAGGAGAGGGTAAATAAGTTACCGCCAGTCATTAAGTTAGACACAAAGCTGGTATTGCACCTGGGTCAGACTCTAGAGGCCTCCTTACCTTCTGCTGCACTGCAGCGTCCCTGCTGCGTGCTCAGGCCAGCTGTTAACTCCCAGGGACTCAAAACCCTCATTCTCCACCTCCTGGCCTGGCTGGTCAGGGAGAATCACATAAGACAATCATCACCTATGCCTCGGTTGGGTCAGAATCAGCTATAAATACCATTCTAGAAGTATCTCTTCAGCCCTGGGCTGCCCACACCTAGCCTAACTTTTCTCCTTGCAGCTGGGCACCTTAGGCTGGTACTCAGATATTTCAATTGGTCTCCCAGTTCCAACAATGTTATGAAGCATGTTTCATCATGTATATTGACCATTCACTCAGGAAGTTGATCTGGGTCCTTTTCACCAAAGTCACAGACCCCTTTTCAGCCATGACTCTGAAGCTAGTCAAAGTGAAATATTTACATCTCTTGAAGTACCATGTTTATGTGGATTCACTCTGCTCCAGGATTGTGAAATGGGTTTTAAGAGAGGGGGCATGTCCAGTGGATAGAGAACAGGGGCTGAAGTGAGCACTGATGGGAAAGGTCATAGTGCACTCGTGGGGAAAGGGCAACTGTGCCCTTTAGATCCTGTAAGCATGCGTGCTGATGGACACTTAATTCTACCACAGACCCAGTTCCTAGACCAGCATTCAGACCATATACAGTAGGTCTTAAAGCCAAAGGGACTGGGTTACGCTAACCAGGGAAGATCTGTGTAATAGGTTTGAGACAGGTGATAGAATTTAAAACAGTTCGGCAATGAACTTGAAGAAATAACTGGAAGGACTTATGAACAGTCTCAGCTGCCCCGGCACAGCAGATTTGTTATATCAGACAGAAATTGTATCAACCTTCTCAGACTCCCTTGGGTACTACCTATTTCTGGACTCACTGTAGCTCATTCTTCTAGACTGACCCAACAACCCTAGGGACCCACCTGAGGCCAGCCAGTCATTGGCCCCGGGAATGTCAGGGCAGTTACTGCACAGCCAGGCTGACCAGCTAGCTGATTGCCTGAAGTTTGTGGTTCCTTCTGCCACTTCTCAGTCTAGGGTAAAACATCGTGCCTCAGGGCATGGTATCTGGCAGCCCAAGTAGCTGAAAAAGGGACCAGATGATGAAACTCCTCCCAGGCAAATTTTGACCAAAAGGAAACAGGGCATGAGGGGTAGCTGGGAAGATAAAATATTTTTCACCATTGAACTATTCTCAGGTGCAATTTTTTTTCCTGTGGCCCCTCTGGAGAAGCCCCATGTGCCATGAAAACATATCCGCCAAACAATATGCCTGCCATGTTTCTTCACAGTTTATCACAAAGTAGTTGCCAGCATGACAGTGCATCACTTCACATTGCTTCCATCCTTCTTTGTCTCGCTTCCCCTTTTCAGCATTCCTGCTGCCTTGGCCTTGGCCTTGCACCCCTTCAATAAATCCTCAGCTGTAATCTTTGCCTGGAGCTCTGCTTTCTAGAGAACGTGGTCTTGTTTACCCCTAGGTATGTGCTGCCTGCTCTGAGTTTGAATTTCCCACAAAGTCTTCATTACTCATGTCTAGAGTCTCTTCCATGAAGACTTCTCTGACCCACCAGGCTGGGAAGGGGAACGCTGTCAAACACCCTTCTGTATAATTATAGAACATTGGGTTTCCCTGTCTTCTAGCACTTATATTTATTGGCTTCAGGATCTAATAAGGTGTGAAACCTTCCACCTTCTCTCTAATGCCATTCACCCACTCAGGCCGTCTGTCCCTAGTCACAAGAAGTTCAATGTCTTTCTGGGTTTGCTAGCACTAACCACAGTGATTTGTATAGCTCAGGTGCTTGCGAAATATTTATAGAATGAGTGGTGGGGGCAAGCATATGAAAGGAATATAACCGAAGTCAGTCTTCTATATAGTTAACTCCTGGGAGCTCGGTTAGCTGCATAAGGGAGTCAGAGTAGTTTTGTGTAAGCAGGGCAGCTGGTTCACGCAAAATAAAGACCAAATGCATTCTGAGGTGGGAATGATCAGGTGGCTCAGAGCACCAGCTGAGGGTGATCCCCAGGGAGGCGTGGTGTGTGGTTACACAGAGATCCATGCTGCCCTTATTAGGTGACAGAGCAACACTTCCCAGTCAACCCCGTTCTTACTTTGGAGAGTTATCTTTGCTGCTGGAGGGTTAAACAGGGGCTCTTAACATTCACTGTCCCCAAGGAAGGTGATGGCTTAATGGGCCCTAATGAAATGAAAGGTTCTCGGGGCAGGAGTTATGTGATCTCAGAATCTCCAAGACCCACATGTTAGGTACTCAGCGGGTATTTCTTAAGATAATGACCACCAAAAGACTCCGCTGACCAAATAAATGAAAAAACTATCTTCAACAGGCTTATTTGTATACCCAAGTCCTAGTATAATGTTTACTCAAAATTGCTCAGGGACCAGTATACAAGATGGGGCAAAAGGAGGTTTACTATTGTGAGTACACCGGAGTTCACTCTCATATTCTTATTGATTTTATGATTTTCCATACGAACAGCTGTAAACCTCCTTTTGCCCCACCTGCTTTGTACAGTCAGCTAACTCTTTCCCCTGAAGGGATTTACAGTATACTGAAAGGGATGGACTTTTAAGACGAAAGCCAAGGGGTCGGGAACATTTGTATGTTAAATATTTCCCCATAAAGTCACTCCCTCTGCCTCCCTCACACAGACATATTTTCCAGGAAAATTGTCGTTCCCAGCTTGGTTCCTGGACACTTATCGAGAGGATTGAGAGGTGCAGCATGACCTACACAGTAATTTACACTGAAGAGGACAAGTGTTTTGTGGCAGAAGAGAAATTAATATATTCAGAGAGTAATTTACACAAATGGGAGCCGCTGACCTCTAGGTGTAGAGAAAGTTGGACAGTTTGGAAAGGACACTGCCACACAACTGCTTTGCGTGTCAGAGAAAAAGGAAACAACTTAGAAAGGGCGACAATATGTCAGATATGGAATCTCTCCCTTTGCACCTTTGAAGTGCTTTTTCAAAAGAGAAAAATAATTCCTTAGTTTTTAACGTGACATTGTTTAAGACCTGACCACCAGGCATCTCAATTTTATTTGGGTTATTCTGCATTCATTGAAACTCATGACCATGCTCTCTTTGAGGTGATTTTAACTAGTACCAACCATCTCAGGAAAAGTAACATGATTGGATATTGATATATGTACATGTTTATGGACATTCTTTATGTCAATATCTTCTGACATCAGAGCTAAGGCCATGTTTAGCATTATCTTTAAAAGGACAGCACACTGTACGGATCTGTTTCTTTTTCGTGGACCTAACTCTTTAACAAGGTTAGTATGATTTTGTGAATGTGACTGTGGCAAAATGATTATTAAAGTACATGGTAACTACCCTTTGCTCCATGTGTCTTGTGATGGTTTTGGCCAAAAGCGATGTAATTTTGACTGGAGCTGATTCAGCAGAAACATTTGCTTAATCTTGTTAACATTCTCACTAATGAACCTTCCGATGATCATTACTGCAAAATGGAGCCAAGTATCCAGGTGCCTCTCATCACAGGTCTGGTGGTTAATATTTTCCAGCTCCTCGAATCCCATATCCCAACACGGGCAGGAGGAGCCTAAATGTGGGAGCAATCTGCACATCATTTCATTGGTCACTGACTTCCTCTGACAACCGATTTAGAGGGAAAAAATTTCTGACTTAAAGTCCAATTAGTCAGGGAGTTCCTCCTTTTTGCTCTCTGCAGGTTTAGAAGATTTGACAGAAAATCTTTCCAAAGATTTTAGTCAATTAGCACTTCCAGCAGAAAGTAAGCAAACAGGGGAGACAAAGCAGAAATCTCAGCAATCACGGATTCTGTAACAGGCCCTGGACTTGGGAAGAAAAATAAGCATTTGCACAATACCTAGGAGAGTGTGCCGCACAGAAATGTTTGAGGATAATTAGAAGCAGGAGTAGGAGCGTTCTAAAACTTGCTGAAGGAGGAGTATCTTGGGAGGCGAGTAGCGAACACGGCACAGAGCATTCCAGCTCCCACTGCCGATCACTCAAATCTCCTGAATTTGTATGCTCTGGGCAGGGCGGCTCCCACCCCATGACCTGACTTGGGCTACCTAAGTTAATGCCTACTTATCCTCAAGATCCTTACTCAGTGTCACTTCCTCAAAGAACCTACCAGCCCAGATTAAGCATGCCTATGCATACATTTCTCTGTACGTACATCATGTGTAGCTTCACATTCGTTTGTTCGGTATCTGTCTCACGTGTCAGTCTTTAAGCTCTGTGAGGACAAGGGTTCTCTCCCCACTTGGTCACAGTGCCATACTGAATAAGGGCTGGGTGGCTTGCTGAAGGAATTCCTTCTTTGGGCCTAAATTTTCCTACCCTTTAAAAAGAGGGAGTTGGTGATTTTATTAAAGGAACTACTCAGCACTGGTGTGATAGCTCTTCAGATTATAGGAAACTTATTCATCTGCCCTAGACCAACTTCCCCCTTAAAAGATGTTTTGAGCAATCTGAAATTTACAGAGGAAGACTATGACAGACCCGAGGCTTTGATTTCTCGGGAGAAAGCTTCAAACACCAGTATTCCCAGGGGGGCTGGGGAAGAGAAGAGCTGCTGAAATCCATTCGCCGGCCGTTTTGAAAATGTGGGCTCGCAGCCATATCAGTGTCGAAATATCTGTGCAGGATGTTGCATGGACCCTGATGGAAATGAATCTACTATTTTTTTTCTTATTTTTTAACCCCCAAACATGCTCTCAAATACACCTTAGATTAAAATCTCAAATGGCTGCTTTCTTAGTTTCTTTAAACCTTTTTTCCTTTTGGTATGTCAGTGACTAATAAATTGCAATAAAGCTTGAGTTTATACTAGCTCATAGGTGATTACACCGGACAAGTAGTTTTCCCAAAACCAGAGCCCCTTGGAAAATGAAATAACCCACATATGGAAGGAATCAGCAGACAGAGAGGCCCCTACCTACCTGCATTCTCTAGCTGTTAAAATTGTGTTTGGGTAGGATCAGAGGAAACAGGGCAAGAAGGAATTTAGACTCCTCGAAACTGAAAACTGACGCTCTTGTTGCCATACAAACTGCACCGAATAGGTCGGCTGGGCCTGAGTGACTGCGGCAGTATTGCTGAGCTTGGACGCAGCCTCACTATTTAGTCTCCACTCCATCCCTAACTCTTCTCATCCTTTATATCGTCCACCATTCCCTTTTTCTAGAAACCGTGTGTTTCAGACGTTCCAGGAGAATCCCAGTTTCATTGTTTTTGTCTCGACAGCTCGTGACTGCCCACATTCCCGTCCGGCCAGATGTTCTCTGTCTGCCTTCAGCAGTGGAGTCCCTGGACTCGCACGTCGGAAAGGAGCTGCAGACCCAAAGGCTGACGGGAGCCAGCCGCAAGCAGGACGGGCTGAGGCCGACCAGGGGCTGCCAGGGAGAGGGCAGCCCGCCGTTCTAGCCCTTCTGACTTTTTAAAATGCAGAACACTCGATTTTCATGTGAAACATTTTGATTCTAAATGTTCACAACTAACTTGACTTGAAAATGTATGAGTATGCCAAGAAACAAAAACAAAAAACTACAAATGCCCATTTGTCTATAGTTCATTGGGCCACAGCCTGCCAGACTGTTTCGGTCCTTCCCTCAGCTCTCCGTGTCCTATCTGCACTTGCCGTTGGAAGTCCCCCACAGACTGTCTCACCAAGTCCTCCAAGAGCCTTTGAAACGCTGTATGTTGCCGTGTATGACGCGCAGTTTCCTGCCCCCAGTTTTGAAGGTACACATTATACACAGGTACTGCCTGAAATAGCTTGTGTCTTGTCTTGTTTTGTAATTATTTGTTACATAAAATTTCTTGTACCGTAACATTTTCAAAAATAAATGCTAACATTCCTTTTATAATACAAAAAAATATATATGTAAGGATAAGTAAATTAAAAAATGAATGAAAGGATTAAAATGAAAGATTTTTTTTTCCTGAAAGTTTGGGCCCAAAACATGGGTGCTCACTATACATGACAGAATACGGTAGCTAGTAGTGTCCCCATTTTCAATCTGAGGGCATGGAGGGTTGGGTATTGCTGATTTGTCTATGGTTAAACAGCTCAAATGGAAACATATAGGGTTTGAAGAGTTCTTTCTCATCCCAATGTTCCTGGCTTTTTCCCATTATACTATTATTCCCCTGGAGTACCTGATAATGCAACCCCCATTATTTTAAGAAACTAACATGACAGACCTGAAGAAGAAATCTATAAAAAATTTTAACACAATCATTCAGCTACAAGAATCGAGAGTATGGAGTGAATGGTATTAAGAGGCAGAATTGACGGGAAAGGGGGCGAGAACAAACTGAATTAGACAATCAGAAACTACTAGTGGCCAAGTAGATAAATGACTTGAGAATGAGAGTATTTGAATACTCAAGTTGAGGTTGTGATAGATGCTGTCATGTGATACCCCTTCTGCTGTCCCACCACTCAGTAAAGTTCTGGTACTACGCAGTTGGTATTGGTGGTGTTTAGCAGAGCAAAGGACAGAGTGGCTTTCAGGGCAGGCTGCTGACATGTGGAAAAGGGATTGCATGTGTGTAGACAACCAGGGGATTGATAAAGCCATCTAATTCTTTAGAATCAGAAACCCGTAGCCACAGCCATTATAACCAGGAGAAATAGAAACCTCCCCAGCGCGCTCTCCCTGTGAGTCCTAAGGACATGGGGAGGGCAGGGAGCTTCTCGTCTGGTGAGATGGGAGTTCAAGTGAAAGACTTTTCATCTCAAAGAGCTGGATGACTCATGTTGTGTCTTGATTGTATCTGGAAATAGATATAATCTAATAAAAAGTCTCCATAACCCACTGATGACAGCAAAACTAATTGCTGCAGCACCTGCGTTCCCATTGCACTTTGTTACAATGCGCATTGCGTTGTGACCACATAATCCTGGTGGAAGGGAGTGCGTCTGCACCCCCACACCCTGGGTGCATATCGTGACCTCCGACAGGAAGATGCACAGTAACAATGGGAGATGATGTTTTAAAATCCAACAATATCCAAATTAATTGTTGTGTATACTGTGTCTGTTTCCATCAATTCTGTTTACACGTAGTATCCTTTTGTAACTGCGTTTAATTTCCCAGAAGGTACTAATTTTATTGCTTCCAAAACAGTCGATTCTTTTTCTGTTTACTTGGCATTTTATGTTTCAATTTTCCTTCAGACCCCTTCTCAGACACCCAGTTGGCGTACATTCTTGGTAACGTAAACCCAAATTAATTTGCACAGTTTTGCTTGACTGGGATTTTTTCTCAAAGTCACGCTCCATGAAAAATTCTAACCAGGTGAGCCTTGGCAAAGCAGCTGTTCCTCCCACAGTACGTAGGGAGGGATCATCCAGGCCTAAGCTAAGACCAGGCAGGTAATTGCCTGGCCTATTTGGGGTCCTCGTCTAATATTGACTTTTAATTAGGAAAGCCAAATGTTTGTTTTCTTTTGGGATCCATTTCTGCCCCTTGGCTGTTGACACAGTTGGAATATGAAGCATGTTTACCTTTTAATGGGAGTAGGTGGGTACGTTTATATTACAGTAATATATTCAGCACACCAGTTCTTGTAAACTCTGATCATATGTCTGTCTTGTGAGCATCCTGATCAGTTTTAGATATTTATACTCTTCCAACTCACTACAAAGTATATGAAGAATGTCACCTATTCTGGAAAACACTTCAGAAATATAGATATCAATACCATAGATGCGTTTATTTAACTCTAGGGCTGGCACAGAATAGAGTCTTAAGTAAGTTTTCAAGTGCTGAAGATACGACAAGGATCAAAAAGCCCTAGCTCCTACCCACAAGGACTTCCATGTTGGAGGTCGCAGGTAATGATGACAAGTATTACAATGGCGTGTGCTAAGTGCTGCCATAGCAGAGGGCGCATGGCTTACTCAGACCCAGAAATCCTGCTTTGAGAAATCTACCCTTAGGAAGTAATCCGAAATGCAGAAACGGCTCACATGAAGAGTACCCACGGCGAGCATGGCTGCGGCAGAGCCTGTGCGTGCCTCCACGGTTCACACGGCGCATTATTTAACAGTGGGGAAGTTGTAATTAGTCATTATCTCGTTCTACTAAAAATAGAAAGCACAACGTTAGCTACTCAGTACCAGGCAGAGTTCAAAGCACTTAATCTTGAATTAACATATTAATGCTCTCAAAAACCCTAAGAGGGCATTATTACTATTATCACCATTTTATGTATAAGAAAACTGACACCGACAAGGTAAATAACTTGTCCAAAGTTATTTAACAGGCCGTCATTTGACAGGCAGTGTGGCTCTAGAGTCCGCCTTATGTTACAACCATTAAAAATGTTTATATATTTTATAATGATAGGGAGACAGGCTTATGATATTTGTGTTGAATTGGATACACTCTACTAATCTTATCCTGGGTTTCTCCTAGAAAGCACTGCCTGAGGTAAGAGCTTGCTGGCATGCAATTTATTTGGGGGACGTTATCTCAGGAAAGAGAAATGACGGGATGGAGAGAAAGAGAAAAATTTGGAAAGCCTATGCGAGGGTGCATCGTTGGGCTCGGTCCCACCCTGCTCCCCTGGAGAGCTGTGTAGAATGCACCTCAGAAACATCTGTTGACGGGTGGGGAGAAAGGAGGATACGTCCCCTGACTCCATTCCCCATTCGCTGAGGCTCACCCATGGGCGTTGCCTTCCTCTGTGTGTCCAGAGCAGCACACACATGAGTAATAAGAGAGTTCCCATGGACCTCGCAATCCGAGGTGTCAGCGAAGACCTGGGGCAGAAAGTAAGAAGCAGAAGGAAGGTACTGCAAACTAACACATGTGCGAAGCTGATGCTGCAGCAATGGGTGGAGTGCAGGGAGAGCTGAAAGACACGTACTATAGAGCATGCGGGGCATCTCACACCAGCCATCACTTAGCCCAGTCATGCCCATCACTGCTCCATCTCAAGATTGCTCAGTGCAATGTCCTTCCATGAGCCTTGCTCATTGCGGCCTCCTCAATACTGAATACAGGTGGGTTTGTGGAGAAACCTCCAGTCTCCACTATTGCAGGCGGTCCCCGGGTTGTAATTGAATCAACATCTCTCTCCTCCATTGCCCCGCCTGGGTCCCTCCCATGCTCAGCCTGCACTTTGGCAGGCCCAGGGTCCTTATGTAACACAGTGAATCCAGACCACCCTCATCACTGAAAGACCCAGGCCCCCTTCCGATGGAAATCAGTGTGTCTTCTGGATGCTGTGTCTTCAGCACAGGGTGGATGATACCAACACAGAAGGCCCACCGTCCCATAGCGGGCACTAAACTGGAGCCCTACAGACTTTTAGGCTGTGACTTAAAAGCAAGATAGTTACCTTATTCTTTGGGACCCCCTCAGAGTTGTAGACGGTGATCTCAGTGTCCCTCCCACATCCCTGGAACCTCACCATGCACCTCGGCAGATTCCCATTCTACGTCTCACGGGCCTTCACCATGTCACTGTTATCAGGCTGTGGTTGCTGGAGTGGATGTTCGCAGTTGTCACAGGCGTGAGATCTTAAGAGGCATGGCCCGTTGTGTTCTACAACCGTGATGACAGGAGAGAGTGGAAGGGTGCGAATGCCACTGAATCACACTCCTAACGATGGCTAAAATGCCCTATTTTATGTTATGCATCCTTTAGCACAAGCATCTATTTCTTAAAAAGGATACATATGCAACAAACTGCTTGCATGCAGTTTTAGTTCACTTTTTACTTAATGTTTATATAATGGCTGCCTTTGTTTCTCTTGTGTTAACATACACACAATGCTACCAATGGTTACTTCTAAGTATTGTTGATATGAGAGATTTTTATTCTTTTCCTTGCCCTTTTAGATATTTTCCAACCTTTCTTCAATGTTTCTACAATATTAATAATAATCAGCTTTTATAATTTTGAAATCACCTAATGGAAAACAGTAGGTCTTACAAAATGGCACCTCACCTTCAGAGCCTGAAAGATATCTATAGTGCTCCAATTAGCCCTTCTTTTCAATGTTGATTTTAGCTGAAACATGTTAGGAGTGTTCAACAGTAAAAGAGAAAATGGATCTATGTGCCCTAACTATAGGGGTTTCAGACTAATGTCCGAACAAGGATCTGCCCCCTCGTCTTGCTTTCTGAGCAGCGCAGGCCTGGAGAAGGCTTGCTTGATTCCAACTGTCTTGGACTCGGGTATCTGCAGCCTCTTCTGCTGCTTCAAACAGGGGCGTATGCAGAGACCGTCAGAAGCAGAGGCGATTCTTCCTAATCCCTCTGGTCCCTGGAGGGCTTGCCCTGCCAGTGCCTGCCTCAAGCCCACACTGCTTGTATACTGCCTTGTGTACTGGGGCTTTCGTGTCACAGCTGAGCCACTACAGGACCGACTTCCTAACATCTTCAGTTGCACAGCCTGGAAGTGCCTGAAAGCTAATGCTCGACAGGGCCATCCCTGACTGGTGGGGGGTGGGAGCTGATGGCCCGATAAATCACTTCCTTCAGACAGTCTCAGACATGGCAGCTTTATACGGCTTCTCCTGAAGATGCCAGGAGACCAGGGAACCCGTTCACTGCCATGCGTGGCAACTCAGAACGCATGGTTTACATGTATTTCCTTCCTTCCCTACCTCACTCCTTATTCCTACATCCCTAGAATTTTGCCCCCCAGCAAAGTGTTAACACAGAAACCTTAGACTCAGACTTCTTTTCTAGGGGAACTGGGTCAAAATCCTACCCATACATCATTTTTCTGTATGTGACTTGAAGCAAATCACTTAAACCTCTGAGTTACCTTTTATGTAAAATGAACTTAACAGAGCTTCATAATAAGGGTTGAGGGTTTGTTTAAAGTAAAAAGTGCCCAGCATATTGCCTGACATAAACAATAGCCAACCAAAAGTGTAATCCCTTTCATTTTGTCCTTGCTCTCATATTCCCACTGTGATGACTCCGCTCGTCTGTAATAACCTGTAACACAGAGGAAATTCGGTAAGGTGAATCCAAGTAAAAACTGTAGGCAGAGAAGAGAATAGGATGTTGGTGATTTCATGTGGCTCAGCTTCATGCAACCCAGGGAGGCAAACACATAACCCCCTACAAAATGCACTGGATCCCACAAATCCAACCCCATTAGGCAGAACTCAGTCAGCGTGGACTTTCTAGGAGAGAAGCTGGGTCAGCCAGCACTTTGCCCAGGGACTTTCTTTATAGGACAGGGACAAGAACAGAATTCCCGTTCTCCTGGTCTTCATTTCACATGTGTATTCAAGTCACCTCTGCTAACCTTCTCAGCTCCCAACAGGCTCCCCCAGTGAGGCGCCGTGTGCTTCCAAAGGGCCAGATCTGCGTGTTCCTGGCAATCCCACCACTTGGGCCACCTGATTGGGCAGACCCTGTGGGGCTGGAAGTGTCAGGACTAGAAGAGGACACACTCGGACTTGGCAGCAAGTCCCAGGGGAACAGTGACAACACAGGCCTCTGGGGAGTGGGGGCATCGGCAAGGGTGGCCATGCCATCTTCCATGGATAACTGTACATCTGTTTGTTTGTTTGTTTTACCAATTCAGAGCTTTCACTTTAAAAAGAATTTACGTCATAAGTTATTAAACATAGTCCCTCATAGTTACTGCTTTCTTCTTTGTTACTTCTCAGTAACCTGCTTAATAATCCCTTCTAGAATTGCTTGGAGGTTGACATGAAGCTCATTGGTCTAAAGCTTTCAAAATGCTACCTTTCTTCTCCTTTCTTAAATGTTAAGGCATATTTTCAATGCATGTAACCTATTATTTTCTATTTCTATATAATTACTAAAAGTATTTTCATATCAAATCTACAAGTCTTATTTTCTAATTACCTTAAGGTGTGCTCTTTTGAGCCTGAAAAAATTACAATAATTCAATTTATTGTAGCTTACATTTAGTTTATCTTAGTTCATTATTACTTAATGTCATGTTTATGTCATCACCAATACTTTGAAAATTGTTCTCTTTGATAGAGAAAGTAGAAGTGAGACAGTGTTGGGCATTTCTGAGTTTTTACTCAAAGTGTTTCAAACTCCTTCCCTCCCTTTCCCCTAAATGGTAAATATGGCGTATAATATTCCTTGTTCCTCTGTTGCTGATCAGAGCCATTCTCAATAAGCAATTTCTGGAAAATAAGCTCATTCTGAAATTGTGCTTCCTTGTCATTGTTTTTAAAACACCCCTTGCTGTGCTCCGGAGCTCTTGTAGAGGTGGAATGCTAACACCAAGTGACCGTGTCCCCACAGATGCCTGCTAGGAGCTGAATCCTGTTAGAATCCTGTTAGACCCACCAGGTCATAAGGTCAAATGGGCCCAGCAACATCCCATCAAAAGATGGAAATGGTACATTAAAGACCAAACACAGGCAGAACCAGAGGGTCCAAGCATGCTAATGACCAGTTAGCTCAGACCCACCACTGATGCACCAGCATCCTTCCCTCAGCCATGCCTGTGCCCACGGCTTTGGCCAAGTCAAGTTGGAGACAACCAAGAAAAAATAGTCATTTTGGGTCGTACATGTGATTCTGGAACTTGAGGAAGATGTTTATCAGATACCCAAGTCTTATTCTTGACCACTGTTCTAAAGTGCCCCACAATTAATGTTCCTAAGTTGACTTCTGTCCCTGTTATAACTCTTAGGATCACAGAATTCCAAAGTGGCAAATATCAATCAAAGACCTCACTAACTACCTCGAGTTCCATCCTTCAACTATGACCTCCTGACTACGGTGTGACCTACAACCACTGATCCTTAGCAACTGGCCTTGAATTCTCCTCCTTAGTTATTCCCTTTGCCTCCCACATAACATCTGAAGTTCATTCACCTCTTTCCTGGCCCTGATCCTTGGCATTATCTCTATCCCCTGACGTCATTGCACTTTGTGGTTTTCACCATAGAGTGACAGGGTGACAGCCTCTCCCAAAGACTGAAAAAAGCTTTGCACTTTTATCACTTCTCACAGTCCCAATAAATGAATAATAATCAAGGGATATCTCTGGACTTTGTTTAAAGACTCAGCTACATATGTTTATCTTTTCCTCATTTCTGTGTACATAAAAACAAGCACACACAGGGTTTCTTCAGTAAAGCACTGTGCTATGAGTGGTAAAAATAGATAAACATCAGATATTCCCAAAACTGTAGCAAAACATAGCAGTCAAAGCGATGTATGGAGCCAAGGGCTTACTCCAGAGATGGGGCGTCCCTAACCTTGGAAGTAGTTATACAAACAGGAGAGATGATAGAAAAGGTGGTATTTTAGAAATGATTCAAGTGTTGCATATTTGGGCAGGAGTAGAGGTGGCAGACAGAAACCAAATGAAAGTCCTTGGTTCTAGTATATAAAGGCATTCTTAGAAGAAATTTGACTGGCATAGAAATCATGCAGAGACTGGTCTGGCCTGGGTCCTCATGCTGATGTGTCAGCCCACCTCCATATAATGAGCCCCTAAGAAGGAGAAGTGGCCGTCTGCTTCACCTTGTTAATGACCTCACTCCAGAAACGTTTATCTGAACCCACCTTTTATTCTATTTCATTTGTTCAACATATGTGAGTGCCTACTGTGTGTCAGTCATGTTCCAGGCATGGAGATAAAGGAGTAGGAAAAATAAAGTTGCTGTCCTCAGGTTTAGTGCAGAAGCCACAAATCGACAGGTGTGGAAATAAAAACCTTTATGGTAAGTACCACAAGGGAAACAAACAAGGGGCTGGGACAAAACTGGATAACGAGACCTGCCTTAGGTGGGTACACAGGGAAAGCCTTTTCCTGCTCCTCCCCTCTTAATGTAATTCCTGATCCTGTCTTTGGAAGATAAAGTTAGATATGGCTCCTTTAACCATGCTCTTAGCTTCTCTTCTCTACTATACAATCCCCTTCAATTACACAGCTCGTACACGGATATATATCATTGCCTGGCACACCGTAAGTCCTAGGATTGCTGTGACCAGCCTGTCAGCTGCACTCACCTCGCCCCATGAATCAGACCTGGATCTGATCATTTGGCCCAATGCCCTATTGACTGATAAGTGGAGCTGCCTGATCCAACCTGGACTGAACTCAGGAATTTCAACCTTCCGTCAGAAAGAACTGACCTTTGAGGCATTTTTTTAATTGCTTATGAATTTCAGCCCCTCGTCTTCTGAGAATGAAGGCAAAATGGCAGAATAAAGGCTTGCCTTACCCTGATTTATAAATGTCTCACTCTGACCTTAAAAACATCTCAACCGCACCTGCCTCTGTGATTCTGAGCCTGTGGGAAAATGAGCTGAGAGCAGGAGGGTGGAGCTGGGCAGTGACTGGAGCCCTGCAAATCCACGTGTCCTCTCCACAGGCACATGTGCCTCAAGTTCGATATGCTCTCCAATGACTGTCTTTCTCCCTAGGGTTTACCATTTATCCCTTAATTGGCTTCTTTTCCTGTGTTCTCTTTCTCTGAAAATCACCACTGTCTTTCCTGATCCCAAAGCCTTAAAGTCATATTTGATTTTCCCTCTCCCTTATCCCAAACTACGTTCAAGTTTTACAAATACTGCATCTTCCCTCACTGCCCTTGCCAGCACTTTCATCCAGGCTGTCACAATCTCATGCAGAACTGCTCAAAATGCTCCACACTTATTGCCTGTCCATGTCACTGGTCTGGGGTTTCCCTGAATAAGCAAGGCAGGGATTTGGAGGAATGTTGAGCAAGGCAGTGAAGATCCCATGTCCCTGCCTAACTTTCCTCTTCTCATCTTGTATCAAGTGGCTCCACGAACCCTCCTTTCTACAAGCTGCCATGACTGTATACCTTTGCGTAGAGTGCTTCCAACTTCCTCTGCTCCACTCCCACTTTGTCCACCTTGGGTCTCCTTTTAAGCGTCATTTCTTCTGAGGCCCTTACTACAGCCCCTTAATGGAACCAGGTGTTTTCCCCACACACATCTCCCTGCTCCGTTACAGCATTTGTCACAGAGCACTGCAAGAACTAGTTCACATATTTTAAAAGGTGAAGGCCATGCGTATTTATTCCTATATACCTATTATTTTACTTTAGGCCCAGGCTATACCTAAAACTCAATAAAAACTGGATCACAGACTCTAACCCAAGCACTCCTGCCCTGACTTCCACTTATTGGCTCAAATCCTTGAAACCATATGCAAAAAGGTTTGCATATATTGTTTAGGATGCTGGGATTGTCCTGCTTCCCTTTTAATTGAATCATCAGTATGATGGTCTTTATCACACCCTTTGTAACCCCATATTCTCAAAGAACAGATGCTGAAAGAAATCCAGAGAAGCAGTTCCAGGGCTCTGGGACCCTCAGGCAGATCGAGGGCATAATAAGGGCTAACAATATAGGAAGATGAAGGATTTGTGAAGGAAACTATCACTGTCTGGGAGAATCTACCTCCATCCAAGAGGGGAGTGGCAGTCATGGGAGATGGTCATTTTTTCACTACCAGCCTAATGCAAAAGAGGTTTCCATGGCACCACTGAAAAGTTTAAGAAGCCTTCCTTGAGTTTGAGTCTTGCATTATTCTTTGTCTCCCATACCTCAGAAAGCTGAAGCTGCCTGTGGCCACAGGATCAAGGGGCTGCACTGAGATCAGTCTGCACCTCAGGCTTTGCTGGGCCTAGGCGGTACAGGAGTATTTCCTGGGGCAAGAAGAGGAAGAGAAACGCTGCCTGGAGGTGTCTTGAAACCTGCCCAAGAGAGCTGCTGCTACAGGTCTAGAGAACCCAGAGCAAGAATCTGAAACTCGGGCTGTAGGAGAGGCTCAGAGGCAGCAGCAAAAATGTTCCTGGCCTACATAACAGGAATTTACAGTATCAGATGGTACCTGGCAGGTAGCTGCATGGCCCCATGAAAGAGCCTAGGAGGAAAGGAATCCACTCCAAACATCTGCTGCAATCAAAGTGAGGCCAGTTCTGGTAAGAGCTTTGCCTTCCCTTCACTATCTTGTCCCTGAGTGCTGATTCTCAAGTCAGAAACTGCCATCCTAGGCAACCCAAAGCTACGGAAGGGGGAAAATTCTTTCAATCAAGTTTGGAGTTTGACTTAATATTCTGGATATTCTGACTTTTGCATTAAACCTGTGTTTTGACCTAAGTTGTCCATGGAAAGAATATTACTTGAGAGTAGGCAGAAAAGCCACAAATCTGTTGAAATTTACATCTAGGTTGGGGCAGGGGTTAGGTGTAGGGGGCGGTATAAGCCCAGTGATTTCATTGTAAAGGGACAGTGAGAAACAAAAACCTAAAAGTTTTAATGTGACTAAGACATGAGTTACATTTATTTACTTTGTGAGGGTCCAAAGCTTTTGTCAGATTTCCAAATGAACCTGTGACAAGAGAAAAGGTCAAAAATCCACCTTTTTTCCTTTGTAGAGCAGAAAAATGAGCTGAAACAGGCTCATGTAGAGAGGACCTGAATAAACATCTCCTGTTCCCAGCCTAACGCACTGAGACCAAAGCCTTGGGGTTTTAGACATCAAGTAAAACACAAAATTCTGTATCTAAAAAGATTAGATTTTATGCACTTTCTCATTTCTCTCCTAATGAGAAATCCCAGGGCTGCAGACCAATTTGAAGCATAAGAAGAAAAAAAAAAAGAAAAGGAGGGTCTGGCTTTCTCCTAAGCAAAGCTCACAAGGATCATGTGTCTCCATAATGAGACTCCAGTAGTTTCTAAGCCATGGTCCCACTCGCCGCCAACCACATCTGTCTGCACATTTGATGGACTGCAGACTTCATTTTTCCCGGTGGCCCTGATTACGCTTGACAGGGCCAGAAAACCCAAGCCCCCAAGGCCAGCACGGGTGTCCTGAGGGGCTGGCCATGCTAGGGGGGCTGTGTCCTGTGTTTACTGGCCTGGCTCATGGCTGGGCACAGAAGCAATTTGCGGATGCATTTCTCTGTATAAGAAAACAGAAGAAAATTCTGAGAGCTCTGGTGACCATCCTGTTTTTGGTTGTAGAAGGGGAGGATCGTGCTGAAGCAAGGTTAGGTAGAGACCTGGCTCCAGAGATGACTTTTTCACTCTTTAATTGGAAAAGGAGAGATAAGATTTGGCAGAAATCATGACCATTTTTTAAAATAGATGCAAACTTTATACCATGGTTGTTCTCATCTTCTCCGGGTTTGAATAAGACTGTCACAGTGCCTGACTCCTGGTAAGTGCCCAATAAAGATATGCTGAATGATTTTTTCTTTTCTGTGGATGACTACATAAAGGCACTGTGTTATAAGTACATACTGAAATACAATTATTAACTTCTGGAAGTTCCAGGCTTTAGGGAGGAACAGACAAGTAAACAGATGAGTATAAAACATGACATGAGTGTATGGTGTTGAGAAATTATGGGCAAGATGTACCCAGACAGGGTGGTCAGAGCAGCTTCCACAGGAAGGTGACCCATTTACAAATACCTAAAGGAAGAGTGAAAGTGAGAGAGTGAGGCCAGTTGCAGAAAGAAAGGTCACACTAAAGAGAGAGAAGAACATGAGCCAAAATACATCATAGGAAAAGCCAGATATTTAGTGAGATTGGGGAACAGAGTCAGTAGGAGAGGCTAAGAGGACATTGGGTCCAAACAATGGCAAGAGAGATGCTAAGTAATATGGGGCTTTGGTTTGTGTTTTAGCATTCTTTTCTATCTGCTTCTTTGCCTTCTACTTTATCATTGGGGCTGGAAGCCTGAGAATCACATTTCCCAAACTCCCTTACCTCCAGAGCTTTACATCAATGAGATGCCTTTATGTGAGATTTGAAAGGCAGAAGTGAGGCAAAAGTCATATTCTCCAGGAGAGTTTTAGCAGATAAGGCTGTGGATGAATTATGAATTAAGCTGAGCTGGGCTGGAGATAAGAAGACGGGAAGGAGGAGGGGGCTACTATTATAGTTGAATTGAAGGAGAGGAGGTCCTGGGCAAGTACAATGGCTATTGAGATGGAGTGGAGAGGGAAGACACAAGATTCAAATAAGATACTGCTGTTCCATTGGCCAGAACAAGATGCTATTCTTAGAAACTGAGAAATGCTAACAGAAGAATAAAATTAGTATTGCATTAATAAGAATAGCATTTGATAAGTTTATGTCTAAACAAACCAAGAGCTAGCTTTGAACTATTTCTCTTGCATGTAAATCAAGCAGAAATTCTGAGGGAAATCCTTTGGGGAAGTCACATTTTTTTTTTTCAAGAGATGAGTATGTTTTAGATAATTATCTTCATCCTTTCTCTTCCACCATTAGCATCTATTGGACACTGTTGGGAACCGCCCTGCCTGGTTTCAGAAGCAGTAACCCCCCCATGGCTAAGGCTGAGTAAAAAGACATTGGAATCATAAGCCACTAAGGAGACAAAGCTTATCCTCCTGGCTGGGGCGCAGCCTCTGCCCTCTTGACTTCACCCTGCTTGGCTCCAGGTGGATGACTGATTAGCCAATGACAGGTAAGATTCCTCAAGGGAGGGACAACCTAAGACAGGCACAGTCATGAAGGGTCCATCAGGGAAGGACTTAGGAGACTATAGAAAAAGGGGTGATGGACCCTCACCCCTCAGCTTTGTCATAGCCTGAGTCCTGATTCTATGTGTAAAAAGTCTTCTAATCTCTTGGCTGCCCACATCCCCCACCTGACTTAAGCCTGAAATAATGCTGGAGACAGGTGTGGCCCTGTGCTGGAAATAGGCAGTTTCTGGGGGCGATTAGGCATAAGAAAGAATGCATAAAATCCTGTGAAACTCATTTTCCTAAAAATACCCTCAATTTAAATAATAAGGGTCCAAGCCTAAAATGAGTTTGTTTCCCAAAGTTTTATGGCCCTTTGGCTATCTTACTTTTTCTCAGAATAAGCCCTCAGTTCTTTTAATGTTATCTATTGTTCGATCATTACTGACTGACAATGACTGATGAGCTTTACATATATGCCCTATATTCCCATGCAAATTAAACCCAATAAATGCCCATTGAGGAATAGGCTCAAGGCCCTTCTCCTCTGAGAGATTAGCCACCTTTCCTCCCCAGGCAGATCATGTCTTGGTAGACTTATTCTCATCTGTGACAGCCAGGGGAGCTTTGCTGGATGAAGCTCCCCTACAGGGCACCTTGTAGGTGCTAGGAAATCTGCTAGATTCTTTCTCATGTATTATAAAAGCTTCAAAAATAGCCTAAAAATTAGGCATTGTTAGCCACTTTACTAGAGAATACAATAACTTCCCCCAGATTACCCAGTTAGTTGACAAATCTAACCAGGTAATCTGGGGTAATGGTCTCTTAACTCCAAAAACAAATAAGTACTCTTTCCACTTTTCCATGTTGCCTCTGAGTAGGAAGCGTCACAGAATGTCCACAGATCTGTACAGGTTCTACTAAGTAGACCAGGCTGGCTGTACTGAAAGGTGTAGAGAGGTTCATTTATGGGGTCCCAGTGTGTTGTGCAGCAATTGGCACTATTCTTACAGAAAATCTGTCCATTTCTCTCCCACAGAAAATTTGGCCTATCATGTCTGAAGTTCTAAACTTAGAAATTTGGGGAGCAATTAATTTTTACAAAGAGCACTTATAAATCAATAGAACAAAGGCCAATAACATAATAGAAAAATGTGCAAAGATCATAAACAGATATTTTCTATTAGCCAAACCCAACCAGAGCCAGAGATAATACATGTGGTCCATATTGATCAACCTCCTGGGACTTAGAGCAGACAGATACTGAGTGGAGAGTCAACTGGGAAAAGTAATGGAATATTCCCAGCAGTTCCTTTAATCCTCTGAAAAGAGTCCCTTCACTAAAGACTCCTCAATTACCACTTTATATGTGCTGTGACAGGGGAAATATATATACACATAAACTTTTTTCATAAAATGAGTGTCTTGAACTTACTTTAATGTAACTTTAAGAAACTTAATTTTGATGAAACACATATAACATAAAATTTACCATCTCAACCATCTTTAAGTGTACAGTTCAGTGCCTTTAAGTATACTCACACTGTTGTGCTACTATCACCATCATCCAGCCACATAAATCTTTTATTTGCAAACCAGAACTCTGTATCTATTAAATCTCCATTTCTCCTCCATCCCCCTCCAGCATCTGGCAACTTGTTAGGGAAAAATGGAATTCCCATAAAACAATTAGCCAATCTTTCGGCAGAACCTCTACAAGACAAAAGAGAGAAATGATATAATAAAATCACTTAAAGGAAAAATTCTGCCATCTAACAACATTTTACCCAGAAATTGTCTTCCAGAACTAAAATGGATAAAGAGTTTTCCAAACAAAATCTGAAAGTTCATCACCACTAGACTGACCATACTAGAAATGTTAACATTATTCAAGTTGAAACGAAAGGATGCTAATTAGTCACATGAAAACATGTGAAGGTATTAAACTGATTGGTAAATGTCTGCAGGGTCCAGCAGAAGTAAGGCTTGCTTGAGTGTGATTGGTAGAGTAATAATATGGGTGTAATAATTTATAGTTTTAATTTGAACATTTTAGCCTAAAACATTATATGGTGTGCTTCAGTATGACATTGTTGTAACAGAATTACATGCTTATGATTTTGTAACAAAAGATTTTATGATAAAAAGTGTTATTTGTGCCAGACCCTGTATACATAATAGTTAAGTTCAGGATACTCTAGTATTGTAACGACAGTGGAAAACTCACTTATAGCTCTAGCATAAATGTTAAAAAACAAAAGTATTCAAAGTAACTAATAACAATAACATTTTAATGGATACATAATATAAAAATATGTAAACTGTGACATTAAAACAAAATGTGAGGGGTTTAAAAATATGTAGAGCTTTTGTATGCATTCAAAGATATAAGCTTAAAATAGATTGTTGTAACCATAAGATGTTTTATGTAAGCCTCTTGATTACCTAATATAGTTTTTGCTTTGAGGTTATCAAAAGAAAAAAAATCTAAGCATACCACTATATAAACCATCAAACCACAAAAGTAAGAGATGAAAAGGGGGATAAGGAATCACAACAGCCAGAAAACCAATACCAAAATGGCAATAGTAAGTCCATACCTATTAATAATTGCTTTAAATCTAAATAACCTGAATTATCTAATTAAAAGACAAAAAGTAGCTGATTGGGTTTTTTTTTTTTACATGAAAGACCCAACTATATATTCTCTGTAAGAATCACGCTTTAGCTTTAAAAACACACGTGGACTGAAAATGATGGAATGGAAAAGATGTTCCAAGGAAATGGGGGAAAAACAGGAACAGCTAAACTCATCTCACACAAAGTAGATTTTAAGTGACAAGAAAAGATAATTATAAGGGGGTCAATTCAACAGAAGGACATAACTTCGTAAATATTTATACATCCAATATAGGAGCACCTAAACATATTAAACAATTCAGAGCTGGAAGGAGACATTAACAGCCATACACTAATAGTATCAAACTTAAATGCCCCACTTTCAACAGTGAATAGATCACCCAGACAGAAAATCAATAAGAAAACATTGGACCTAAACTACACATTAAACCATATGGACTTAATAGACATTTACAGTGTCCCATCCAACAGCGGCAGAGTACACAGCTTTCTTTCAAGTGCACGTAGAACATTCTCCAGGATAGACCATGTGTTAGACCACAAAAGAAATCTTAATAAATAAGATTGAAATCACATCAAGCATCTTTTCTGACCACAATAGGATGAAACTAGAAATCAATTTCAAGGGGAAGACTGGAAAATTTACAAATGGAGATTAACCAACATGCTCTTGAAAACCAGTGGGTCAATCAAAAAAATCAAAAGCAAAGTCAAAAAATATCTTCAGATAAATGAAATGGAAACATGACATACCAAAACTTACAGAATGGAACAATAGCAGTTCTAAGATGGACATTTATAGTGATGAAAAAGAAAGATCTCAAAAACCTAACTTCTTACCTCAAAGGCCAAGAAAAAGAACAAACTAAGCCCAAAATCAAAAGGAAGGAAATAAAGATCAGAACAGAAATAAATAAAATAGAGACTAAAAAGACAAATGAAGCTAAGAGCTGGTTTTCTTCTGAAAAGAAATAAAATTGACAAACCTTTAAGACAAAAAAAAAGACTCAATCAGAAATGAAAGAGGACACATTTCAACTAATAACACATACACCCAGAATCATAAAGATCTGGTATGAACAATTATACACCAATAATTAGATAACCTAGAAGGAAAATACTAATAACAAGTCGAATTAATTCTGTCACACATGGAGACATATTTGTTTTCAAATACAAACACTTATTTTTAATAGAAAAGGAGGTTACCACTTAATAAGGACTTATATGGTAAGATTTTACCTATATCATTCACTATGTACTACAATGGCTATTCAGTATTCACAAATTGCTAGGATTTTTACTTATATTTTTCTACATTCCACTTAGAATAGAAAATAGACATTCTGACTGGATTTCAAAGATTACTGATTCTTGGAACATTAGACCTAGAAGAAACTTGGGATTCTTAACTGTGAAGAAACATGCTAGTGTGTAGCAATTAGCTTTGGATGTGTGTCTTGAGTAATTTTTATTTATATAGCTTGTACACAGCTGAGCTAACCTGTAAATCCCCTTCAGTACAGCATCACTACCAGAAGAAATCAGGTTAACATCCAACAATAATTTAAGGGGTAATCTACATCTTCCCTGCAGTCTCCCAAACAATGCCAAGTAAAGACCCCATTCACAGCACACAAGAAATCATCATAAATAAAATGTTTTCTCCAATTAGTCAGCTTATCTACACTTTTCCACACCGCCCCCCATACAAACACCCCTAGCCAGCAGCTTTGCCCCAATCTTTAACTTTTCCAAAATTGTCTTCTAAAACCCTGCCTGAAACCCTGATACCAGTTCCCTTTTGTCCCCAATCCCCACCCCTACCTCTAAATCACCTTCCAGACCTATTCGTTCATCTCTGGGTCCAGGCCCATGTGTAAGATGGAAGTAACTTATGTATTTTCTGTTTCCCACAGTACTTCAAGACAAAACAAGGAACATGTGTGAAAAGGCCTTGTAAATTGGAAAATGGTACAAAAGTGATTTAGTATATATTAGATCCCATAGTTTTAGAATGTATAGTTATCCATTCCAAGATTTTTAAGAACATACAAGAAAGAAAAACACAATACATCCAAAACTTGAAATAAGTGTATTGGGAAAATGTGGCCCAAAGACATGCGAAGACCCCTCTCACACTGCCCGGCTCCTGACCAAGAGCCATGTGTGGACATCTGCAAGCCTGAGAGAGCAACCCTAGGACCTTTAGGTGGTGTGCTCTAGGGAAGAAGTGGCCTTCTCCAAAACCCCTCAGGCTTTGTAATCAGAGCTCTGGCTCACAGATCAAGAGAAAAGTTGTCTTTCCCCTGGTCTCAATGAGTGACTGAAACTCTGAAATGAGGCACCTCGACTTAAAGGGAACCTAGAGTTGGGAGGTCAAGGGGAGAAGCAGATAAAACTTACGGTAATTCTTACAATGGACATGGCATGTGTATTTGGTTTTCTAAATATAACCTCACTCATTTAAACCTGTCCACCTTGAAGGTGATTATAATTATCCCTATTTAATAAAGAGGAAACTGAGGCTCCAAGAGCAAAAATAATTTTTCCAAGGACATAGGGCTCGAACCTGGCAGAACAGGAATTCAGCTCAGGCCTATCTGGTTCTAAAGACATTGGTCTTAACTTTTGTCCCCTACCTATGAGGGAGATGGAGTGGTCCCCTTTCATTCCCATGCTTTGTCCCTCTGACCGAGGAAATCTGATTCTGAGGGAGGCATCTAAGCACGATGGAAAGAGCCCTGGGGCTGGCTGAGCTTTGCCAATGACTACAAATATCTCTGAGGCCATAGGGGTAGCCTCTTCGATCCTCAGCTTCCTCATCTGTAAAGTGGATATAGATGTGCATTAACCCATATACCATTTATGGCAAACCTATGAGTATGCCATTACTTCGTATTATCAAATTATTAAATAAATTTAGAGAAAAAATTTTTAACATGTAAAAAGAATTATGCTACTTTATTTTAAAGTGAAAATAGCCCCATTTCCTCATTAGGAATAATAAAAACCCATATCTTTAAAAGCACAGGAGATATTCAGTCGTTTAGGAAAATATATAAATATCACAAACTTGCCTGTCATGAATCCCAGAGTTTGGGTCCAGTTCCAATACTCATTGACTGTTGATTTTAGACAAGTTACCTAACTGCTAAACAACCTGCAAAATGGGACGTTCAAATGAGATCTAAAATGCATTAAAGCTCTGAGTCTGTACTATGTACATGGCACATAGTAGGTGCTTACTACAACAGAAATGAATTGGGTAGCTTATTTCAAGAACTCAGTGATCCAGCCATTCCAACACCTGGATCTAAGAAGTAAAAAGGATGGATACATATTGTTAGGCATGTTAAAGCCCCTATTAATTACAAATCCAACTATTATACCACAACTGTTTACTTTTCTTCATCACTTCTGCCAGTGCTGCAGTCCAAACTAATCTTTCTCAACTAGTCCATTTTAAGTCTTCTGCAAGTCTGTGTTCTACTCTTGCTCTCTTCCAAACAAGTCTCCAAAATGACCCCTAATGATCCTTGTGTCCTGATACTGATGCTCTCATATAGTTTCCATTTACATTAAATCAGGGCTAGTTTGTGTCACCAAGAAGACTATGAAGACT
>PVKM010012955.1:0-30918 GCA_004027735.1 Carollia perspicillata | reverse complement strand
TTCCCCCCTACTGGAACCTGGCCCACAACCCAGGCATGTGCCCTGACTGGGAATAGAACCAGTGACCCTTTGGTTCACAGGAGGGCACTCAACTCACTGAGCCACACCAGCCAGGGCTAGAAGCTAGATTTAAATATCAAGAAATAAAAATTTCTTTTATGACCTATGAGCTGGCTCTGAAATAATTCTGAAATGTTTGGGGGCTAACAGCCTCCAGGGGTGCCTACTTTGAAAGACAACATTCATGTATGTGTAATTTGATTTAAAAATATAGGTTCCTTTCTTATTCACAAGTGGAATAATATTATCACATTTTATATACATGATTTCCTATATTCAAAACAAGGAAAGTAGAAACGCAAAGAAAGGTCTGGCAGGAAAAAAATCTTTTTTTTTTTTGTTCTTGAGCTAGTCTTCCAGCATTGCATACCAGGGTTTTGCCTACTTTCCTGACAAACGTATTTTGACAAATACTTTGCTGGACTGTCTCCTTTAACACAAAATGACCTAGGCTGGATAAATTCTGATGTAAAAATCATTTAACAGCTTAACGTAACACTACTTCCAATTTGTGGAATGCAATCTAATATTTTCTTTCCTGTCTTATTTTATTTCCCGACCTCCCAAGTGATTTCACTTTCTGCATGTGAGGCCCATCCCAGAGTTTGAAAGAAACACTTTAAAGAGCAGGTTGCGCCAGTCACGCTCCCAGGTCAGGACTAGCCAACTTCCCGCGGCTTTGGGAACTTAGCAACCAGGCACAACAATGTGTAGACACTTCCGGTACCCTAGGCCGGAGTTGTCCAATCCTTGCCACAGTGTCGCCGCAAAGGCTGACGGGACCCTGGAGACTGGGCCGTCCCCCGCGTCTGCACCACGGTGACGGGCGGCGTTGGCACTAGAGTGGCAATGGCTGCTCCGTCTACGTTATCGGTTGCTGCTGTGACTGTATACCGCCTGTTGGTTTTCCTTCACGTCTCACAGGCCCAGACCTTCTCCTTCCCTTTCCGGCAACCAGAAACCTGCGGCCATAACCAGTATTTCGATATCTCCTCGCTCTCCTGTGTCCGATGTGGAGCCAACCAGAGGCAGGATGCCCAGGGTGAGATGGTTTGGGATGGGCTCTGGCTAAATAAACACTCCCGCCTTGGTGCTGAGCGCAGTCCCGGCGCAATCCCCGCGTCGCTGAAACACCTTTTGGTCTGCGGAAAGAGTATTTTAGCAAAGTTAACGCTAACGCTTAAGAGGTTTTCCTTAGAGGACTGCAGGTTGGGGGACGCCGAGTCCGCTACTCCGTAAGCCGTTGCCAGTAATATCTCGGCGCCAGCCCCCTACTTCTCAGCCTAAGGGTCTTTAGGGAGCACCAAAAAAGCTGCCTATCGGAGGCAGAAAAAAATGGAGAAGTAATCTGAGGTGCAGGTGACAGGGAGGGACTGCAAATTAGCCCTTGTAACTTTGATAACCGTTTACTTCACTTTTCAAGTCCCACAAACTTAGAGCTTGCAAGGACCTTAATCTTGAGCAGGTCCAGTCTCAAGGAAATACAAATCCAGGTGAGGAAATACAAATAAGGGAAATTGAGGTTGTAATGTCCTCTTTGTCACCTAGATTGCGGATTAGAAGAGCTTGTGTCCTTGTCCTCAGCCTCGACCTATTTTGTTCACTATGGGATGTGGCCATATTACAGATCTCCTTAAGATTTATTCCTTTGATTATTGAATATTACTAATTACCCTTAAAGTTTCTTGGATTACGATTTTTATTTTTGCTGGAACCATCCATCATTTGGTCCTGGTTCTCTTCACTGGTATTGATTAGAATAAAACTTTCCCCATATTCTAAAATGCAAGACGTTTTCAATCTCAATTTGGTTACCCATGGTATTAAATTTCTGCCATCTTCAAATTTGATATATCCTCATTTATGTCATATAGGATAGTTTAGGCTCCTTAGGTTAGGATATATGAATGAGAAAGAATTTCACAGAATGCTCTCTACTCCAGCAAATTGAGTAGTGATTATTTCATACTGTTTATTCTCTGTGTACAGGAGTATGGTAATTTATTTGAATGAATGTAACTTCTTTAAATAAAGGTTTTTCGACAAAGGAAATTTAAATTTATTGGATATATGTGTATGTTTGGGTGAAATAGAAATGTAAAATTTCCACATGTGTTAATTAATAGTTTATTTGTTTAGTAGTTCAATAATATAATAATTTAGTTATACTTGCACTAAAAATTGTAGCAAACACAATACCTACAGTGTGCCAGACACATTCTAAGGCCTTTACATATAGTAATTAATTTAATATTCACACTAACCCTAAGAGGAAAGTGTTATTCTTACCTTTTTACCAAAGTGGAAGATGAAGCACAGAAAAGTTGTTAGTTGCTTAAAGTCACACAGATAAGTAACAGAATCAGCATCAGAATCCAAGGAGTATGTTTCTGCATTTGAACCCACACACTAATAGCTCCAGAGTCTTGCTCTTAACTACTATACTACTTCTCTAGATCTTAAGAATTATTATAAGTTTCTCTGTCTTGGAGTCTTATTATTATTTACTAAGGTCAGAATTGGTCCTCTTCTCTTTAGGAACTTCATGTGTGTGTCTACCGGGATTTCAGATGATCTCTAATAATGGAGGAGCTGATATTATTTGTAAAAAGTGCCCAGAAGACATGGTATGGAGTATTTAGCTTTAAGTAATGTTACTGTAAAAAGTAGTAAATTAAATGTATTTTTTAATCCACCATTTAATGCATACACTAATATTTCCTTCCTCAACCTTTAAAATTATATAAAGCTCAATTTGTTTTTACTAGAGTATATTTTGGAAGATTGGTGAAATTTTATGCCAACTTGGAAAAAAGGAATTTATTGCTTTATTTTTTTTAATCTGAAATTTAAAAAACCCACAAAGCTATGAAAATTTGTGTTTTACCTTTCCTCCTAGAGTAACTCAGTTATAAAGAAAAATAGATGAATGGTACATATATAGAGCAATTTGGAGTATGTGTATCCTTTAGTACAAATTGAGTTCAGTGTCTTAGACCTATGTGTCAATGTTTTATATAATAACTCATGTTTATAATGATATCAAGGTGATAAGTTTATGAAATGCCAATTGCATTATTAAATAGGTTAAATAATATGTTGCTGTTCTGTTAGTCATTTCATTACATCATAATTTTTGGAAAATTAGGAAGTTAATAGTTGCTATATATAATGATTTTTAATTAACAGAAATATTTTTCAGTCATTTTGGATAATTAGGAGTCTCTGTGTGTCTGTTCTGACTTTTATAGTAATATATCTTCTAATTATATGTATTAAAAAAACATTGAATTTGGGAATTTAATATAAAGTTACCAGTTGTCCTACTTTATATCTAGTACTTATAGATTTGATGATCATTTTGATACTTTTTTTATATTTTTGGAAGTATTGACCCTATGATAAATAGCCACTAATAAGAAATGATGCCAAATTTGATTGGATTTTAGTGATATTACTAAGAAATCATAATTTTTATTTTTTTTTAAGATTTTAAATTTATTTTTAGAGAGAGGGGAAAGAAGGGAGAGAAACCTCAATGTGTGGTTGCCTCTCATGTGCCCCCCACACCAGGAACCTGGCCTACAATCCAGGCATGTGCCCTGATTGGGAAGTGAACCCTTGACCCTTTGGTTCACAGGCTAGAGCTCAATCCACTAAGCCACACCAGCCAGGGCAGAAATCATAACTTTTAAATAGTCATATATATATGTGTGCTGCCAAGTATAGGAACATTTATTGATATATCCAGTTTTTCAACCAAAATTTAAAATAATTTGTGGCATTGTTTTTTTATTGCCATTGGTCTCTATTAATTTTGGCTACATTCATGTTTGTAATATAATCATTGTATTGTTGTCCCAGATTTTTCCTAAGTCATATAATAAACCTAATTTTGAATGATGTCATACTTGATCAAAAACCTTTACTAGTAAAAATAATGAATAGAAGGAAATACCCTCATAATTTAATTTGAACAACCTTGCATACTAGTTATATGTAACATTTGCCTATTTTGAATCATAACTTGATTTTGAAAAGCTAATGTATTTGGATTTTTAAAAATTAGAATTATTTTAAGGCAAGTAAGACTATTAACTAGCTATTTATTAAATTCTGTTGCATTTTGTTGTTTTATCTTTGTAAATGAAAAAAACTGAATGACAGTATTAATTATGAAAGTAAGGACTCATTTGAACTGAAACTCATGAAGAACTATTGCCCAGAGTCAATATATAATTGTAAATGTGTATCTTAATTTTGGAATATAAGCTCAAATTCACTACCCAGGAAAGTTTTATGTGGCCTATATGCACATCATGTACTTGAATATAAATTGCAAATTATACACTATTGTGGCTTTTGGATTTACATGATCAGTTAAGGAAGAAAAGGTTGATCAAGAAGGAGAAAATGTTTGTTTTTTTAAATTCAGAAAGGTGTTACCAAAGATGGCTGGAACTGCATTACTTGCCCTAGTGGTTTAACTGCAGAAGGAAAATGCCACTGTCCTAATGGCCATATTTTAGGTAAGTGGATTTCTTATGAAATAGTAACACATCTTCTTCTGTATTTGTTTTTGATAAGGACATTAAGTGAAATAGTATGGTGATTTCTTAACAATATTTTTTTATTACTGTTCAAAATTTGATGATGTTTGAGACAGCAGCAGGCATTCAGAAGATACAAGAGCCCTATCTGATTTTTTAAAATTCTTTATTCTTAAAAATGTAGTATTACATGGATACTTCCTTAGTATAATATGATAAAATACATGTTTCAACTCAGAAACAAACATGATCCCTAATAAGGAAAAAATATAAGCATTCCTTTGAATGTCAGGAACCAGATGGAGATGTAAATGATATAGTCAGGTAAGTGAAAGAAATAGATCATAGAGTAATTAAAAAAGAGAAGATCACTATTATTAATTTTCACTGATTTGATTGTATGTTTAGAAAACCCAATGGAATCACTAAAAATCATTATAACCAAGTAAAGTTTCCTGAGAAAAAAATTAATATTCTAAAATGAGTAGGCTTCTTATTCAAACGGTAATCCTTTAGAAACTGTGAAGGAAGAAAAGAGCTCGTCTGCAGTAGCAACAACAACAAAAAATACTGAGGCATAAATGTACACGAGAAATGAATTGAAGAAATCTTTGTGTGCTATTGAGGGACACAGAGGTAGGCTTTAATAAATAAAGTATACATCTCGTTTTTGGATGTTTGGATGTGAAGATGAAAGATGGCAAAGATGTCAGCTCTCCCTATAATACCAAGTCAATTAAAAGGAACCTCAATAAATCCTACTAGGGTTTTGTTTCTCTTTTTTAGAGACTGCAAAAACTAATTCTAAAGTTTATCTGAAGAAAAATATGTGAAAGCCAAGAAAATTATGAAAAAGGAGGAAACAACCCCATCAGATATGATACACATTGTA
Organism: Carollia perspicillata; assembly: GCA_004027735.1. Classification (NCBI taxonomy): domain Eukaryota; kingdom Metazoa; phylum Chordata; class Mammalia; order Chiroptera; family Phyllostomidae; genus Carollia; species Carollia perspicillata. The sequence goes on along the minus strand of PVKM010012955.1, from coordinate 25,416 downwards.
CAGCTGCTGTAAGAACATCTGTGGCTAGCAACAGACTGGTCGATGGGACATATCGTATGTGATAAACGTGGCATTTCATATCATTGGATAAAAGGCTGATTAATAAGTGGTATTTGGAGAAACACTAAGTTGGGTTTCTACCTTATTCCTTAAAAATAAATTTTAGGCCAATCAAATATTTTAATATTAAATATGAATCTATGAAAGTCTGTAAAAATAATAGGAAACATTTTATGTCTTAGTATCGAATAGGCCTTTTAAGTATGGGGCAGAAATCTCAGAAGCTATGGAAGAAGATTTGGTAAATTTGATTAAATATAAAAAAAATTTTAATCATAAATAATACCAGAAAGTAAACAGCAGACTAGAGAAAAAAATTATAATCCATACAATAGACAGAGAGCTAAGTTCTGTAATATATGTAAAACTTCTATAAATAAATAAGAGCAAGATGAATAACTGCATTTTTTTGATGGCCAAAATTCAGGAAAAAAATTGGCAAAGAAAAAGCATTTAAACATAAATAAATTGCTCAACCTTACTCAGAGAATAATATTAATTAAAATTTTAAGGGACTGGATGAAAAAGGTAAAGGGATAGAGAAGTACAGATTGACAGTTACAAAACAGTCATGGAAATGTAAAGTACAGCATAGGACAGAGTCAGTAATATTGCAATAACTAGGAATGCTGCCAGTTAGGTGCCGAAAATATCAGGAGGAACACTTGGTAAGTACATGATTGGTAACCACCATGCTGTGCAGCTAGAACTAGTACAAAATAATATTGAATGTAAACTGTAATTAAAAACATTTTGAATTAAAAAAAGGTTTACAACAATGTAAGGTTATGAGAATTAAAGTCAGAATTCTTGTCTATTCAAAAAAACAAATTTTATTTTAAAGTAAATTTTATTTTAAAATTTTATTTTTAATCAGACTTTATTGTCAGACTTTTTTAATTTTGACAATGTTTACAAGAATAGAGGGAAACAATTATATGTTATTGAGGAAGTTCAAGTGGTTGCAACTTCTATGGAGAGCAGCTTGACAGTATTTATCAAATGTAGATCATTGCCCAGCAAGCCTTTATCTAGGGATTTCTTGTTCTAGTACAGGTATTAAATAAATGACTGAAGAAGCGTATGCATGTTTTGTTTTTTTATTGCAACATTATTCCTAAGACAAAAGATTGTAAATAATGTGAAAGTCAAGAGATTATTAGTCAAATAAATTATGGTACATCCATATAATGGTATAGGGTGCAGCTGTAGAAAAATAAAGCAGTTTTGTAAGTATTGTGTTGAAAAGAAATCAAAGATATATTAAGTAAGCCAGTGAAGTATAGAAGTTTATTCATTTATACACGAATATTTATTGAGTGCTTGCTATTTATCAGCACTATTTTATGTATTTGGTATCCTACCATTTATGTTTTCTAAAAAAGATTATATGTGTATACATGCTTGTATATGCATGTATACGCATAGCCTGTTCTGGAAGAATTCATAAGAAACTAGTAACAAGGTTTGCTCCAGGTGGAGAACTGAGTCTCTGGAGGGAAGGGGTTGGGAGAGAGGCTTAGTTTTCACTTTGAATCCTTCTGTGCCTTTTATTTTCACAGTTTGTATATTACCTCTTTAAATATTATTCTTAATGGGAAAATTGCTGCCATCAATTTATTTGAAATCTATTTAGAAGGCTGGACACACATGTGGAAAAGTAATGTGCAGAGCAAGAGAGCCATAAAAGATTTTTCACAAGGTGCATACATATTAAATAATCAGTTGACCAATGGAGGCAATAAATGTTCTATAAGGAACAACCAGGGTTGTTTGGAAAGGTTGCCATGAGAAGGCAGTGTAGTAATTGAACCTTGAAGGACTGATGGTGTTTCAAAGGTAGCAAGAAAGAGACTATTCCAGGCAGAAGGAAAAGTGTAAGCAGAGGTGTAAACATAAAATGTAAAAAACCCAGATTGACTATGAAGGGAATATCAGTTTGCTGAGTTTAAAAGTACATTGGTCCAGATTGTGGAAGGCCTTGAATGACATGATAGTCTATAGGTATACACATTTCATTGATTATTTTCAACAGGGGAGTGATTCAGATTAATCTGGCAGCTAACTATTGTATTTTCCAGAAATGCTTCATACATTTGTTTGTCTCTATATATCCTTGAAAATATTCCTGGAAGTGTCATCATATTTACTCATCTATTCATAAATATCTGCTGATAAAACATTAAACTAAATTTTAAAACTTCATTTAACCAAAGGACCTTTAAACTAAAGGGCACTAGCAAGGGCACTAGCACTTCAGCTGTAGCAGATTGTCATCACGGAAGCACATGGAACCCATGAAAACAGACTTGCCTATTTTTTAAGAGATGCCAGAAATACAAAGTTTTTAGGTGAAACCTCCCAATTTTAAATCTTTCTAATTAAAAAAAAAAATTTATTGAACAATACCTGCTAGGTGCTAAGATACAACAGTGAATCAAACTTACATTCCAATGGCAAGAGAAAGAGTAAACAAATGTATAGGAATATCTGTCAGGTGGTAGTAAGCACTATGAGGACAAATAAGACAAAGCAAAGGGAGAGGCAGCAGGGTGCTATTTTGCATGGACGATCTTGGAAGACCTCGCTAAAAAGGTGAGGACATCTGAGCAAAGGACTAGAAGGAAGTGAGAAACAGCCGTGTTGATGACTGGGCATTCTAGGCAGAGGGAGTAGCAAGTGCAGAGGTCCTAAGACGGGTGCATACTGAGATAATCAAGGGTCAGCAATATACTAATGTGGCTGTGGCAAAGGAGGAGGAAAGCAGAAGCGAATGGGTCTGAAAAGTGGATGATGGTGTGCAGATCAGGTAAGGCCTTTTAGGCTATATAGTGACCTTGGAAATGAACTGGTGTGAGATGGAAGACCACTGGAAGATTTTCGGAGGAGTGAAATGATCACACTTACTTTTTAACATAGCTTCTTCCTGGAGAATAGAACCAGGGATCTGGTTAGGAAATCCATCACTAAAGTCCAGGTTATAGATGATGGCATTGGGCTAAGGTAATAGTTACGGAAGTAGAATAATTCAGCTTCTGGGTATACTTTGAAGAGAGAGCCAACAGGATTTGCATCTTTATTTTCTAATTTCTTTTTTAATGTGGAGCATGAAAGGAGGATGCCCTAGGTGCACTGAGGAAATGGTCAAATGGAGTTGCCATTCACTGAGACAGGATGACTGTAGGAGGAATAAGTTGTTCATCTTTACTCTTGTTAAATTTGTTTTTACCACCTTGCAAAACCCTAAAAGATTATGGATGACATTATGATTGGGACTAACGGTCTTTGACCATTTTTCCCAATGCTGTTTCTCTATTACTCTGTCAGCCCCAAAGCAATTGTTACCATTTTGTGTGTGTCCTTTAGCATCTATTTTTTCTCTTTTTAACATACAGAAGTACAGTAGTCACAGGAAATATGCGGTATTTTTATATAAATATTTCATACCAAAAATTGTTTTACAGCATACTTTTTTCACTTAACAGTATGATCTATTTTGCTATTTTAAATATTTAGATTATTTTCTAACAAGTAATGCTTTGGTGAATATTCTGTAGGTTAGGTATCTAAAAATGAACTGTTAGTGTTGTAAGGTAGCTGAATGTAAAATTTTAGTAGATGCTGTCAAAAGCTAAGTTGCAGAAACGTAGTGACAGTCTGTGAAAATGCTTGTTTCCCCATAACCAGTGTAACAGAAACATTTTTTTAAAAGATCTATTTATTTATTTTCAGAGAGAGGGGAAGGGAAGGAGGAAGAGAGGGAAAGAAATGTCGATGTTTGAGAGAAACATTGATCACACGCCCCCAGCTGGGGACCTGGTCGGCAACCCAGGCATGTACCCTAACTGGAAATCGGAACAGGTGACCTTTCGGTCTGTATGACAGCACCTAACCCACTGAGCCACACCAGCCAGGGCACTGGAAATTTTTGAAGAAAAAATATTAATTTATTATTATGAGGATTTGGAAAATTAGTTTCTGTATTAGTTTTATGTGAATGGGGAAGGTTTCACTTTTCTATATTATTGAGGTGCTATGTTTTGAGAATTATTAGAATTACAAGTGGGTTTTACTAAGTATACCCAGGCTTTTATGTTGATGAGTTATATCTTAATTTTGTTTTTAAATTGTTTAGTGGAAAGAGATGTAAATGGAGCATTGTTGTCTCAAGCAACTTGTCAGCTCTGTGATGGAAATGAAAAGTCTTTTACAGTAGCAAATGTTTTAGGAAACAGGTAAGCAGTGTGCTGTGTGCTGACTTAATTAATATCATTTTATATGTGTGCAGAATATGTACCTTTTTAAATTACTTCCTAATCATATCAGTTGCTTCTCACAATAACCGGAGGAAGGATAGAAGTAGGCATTAGCAGCTGGAGAAGCTGAGGCCCAGAATAGGGTTCTGTCTCTTATCAGTTGTTTGACCTTGGATAGCTCTGTAAGTTAGTCTCCTTATCTCTAGAGCGGGGACATACCACCTAGTTCATAGGCTATTATCACAGCTTAAAAATAAATATATTAAGTTCTCAGCATAGTGCTACAGAGTAAGTGTTCAGCCATTTTCGTTTGTTATTAAGTAATTTGTACACACTCTGTAATGTATAGTACATAATAGTAACTTCTATTTTCAGCATAGTTACTATATATCAGGTATTGTGCTTTGTGCATTATATTACATAAGAAAATATATTAATATGATAAGTAAATTCAGGTACCCTATTGTAGCCGTGTTCTCGATCACTTTCTGTTCCCCTTTCATGTATACACCAAACACACAAGCGCACACACTACTCCTTCTGTCCAACTCAAACACAGTATTCCTATTTCACCATCAGTGTTAGAGGCTACATGATAACCTCCCTTTAAGCACAATGTTCTCTTTAGTTCTCAAGTTTAACATAGAAAATACTTGAGCAGCTTTTTCTGGGGATAATTAGTGTTCGATCATCTTTTCTTTCAGGCTGACCTGTATTGTGTCACATAAACATGGACTACTGGGGTGCTCCTCAGTTTCTCCCCCCTAACACCTATCTAAGCCTAGTCGGAGTTCTGTGCCATGTCCTGGCCCCGTCTCCTGCCTGCTCTATCTCGCTAGTAATGAATACCCACCTAAAACCATCAGTGTCCTCACTTGTCCAGTGCCCTGCATCCTTTTGTATCATTCATTAATGAAAAATATTTTTTCCTAAAATTAACAAAGATCATGAATAGACTTCAGGTGTGATAAGGAGTAGATACATGTTTCTTTTCAGCATACGTTACCTTTTTGCTTTATGTCAGACAAAATAGAAGTATATTGATATAAGTACCTATAAAAATGGATTGGGTTTCATTTATACAAATTTGTTGGGCTCTTTTGTTAGTTGAGTGACATAACCATCTTTGCTATTCAGTATTTATTCTTTACAATTCATGTGGTTTCAAAAGAATACTCCTATTTGAAGGAAAAATATATATATAGAGAGAGAGAGATTCCAGAGGAAGAGAGAAACAGGGGTAGAGAGAAACACTGATATGAGAGAAACACCGATTGGTTGCCTCCCTCATGTGCCCCAACCAGGGACCAAACCCACAACCTAGGTATGTGCCCTGACCGGGAATGGAATCCACAACCTTTTGATGCATGGGACAACACTCCAACACACTGAGCCACACTGGCCAGGCAAGAATACTCCTATTATTGGTTAATTTTATTTATTTACACCTTGCCTTGTAATACTAAAAGAGAGAGAAAATTATTCAAATCACTGTTCATATTTTTAATTTGTTTACTTATTACAAGTAATTGCTTAGCTGAATGAGTTTAGTGTTTTCGAAGACAAATTCTTAATTAAGTTTAGGTTTAATGTAATTCATTAGCATTTAAAAAATGTTTTTGTTATATTGACAGGTGTGTCCGATGCGAGCCAACATTCATTAATGCCAGCAGGTCCTGTGTGTGTTCAGAACCTAACATTTTAGTAAGGCTAATCAAATTGATAAAGTATATATTTTTAAATTAAATTCGTTATACTATTCCCTAAGCTGTTTTATTCATTCATTCATTCATTCATTTTTTAGACAGGGGACTTATGTTTCAGCAGCACGGGGAATTTTCCTCCACGTGTAATTTCAGCTGCACGTTATGGAGAGCTTGTGAGTATGTTTACATTTTTTGTTTCATTGTTAAGAATATGTCTACATTTCTTTGGTAATTAATTCGGGACTAAAATGAGGAACACTTATGTGTAAATCACTTTAAAACAGGAATTATCAGTCTAAGACTATAAGCTTGGCATTATAATTTATAAGTTCAGTGACTGTCTTCTCTACCCTAGCTCATTCCTTTTTCACTGAATCTCAGAATGTTAAGACTGGACGGGTCCATTATAGATCCTATAAAGAATGCAGTAAAATATAGTTAGGAGCACCAGAGACTAGATTTCAGCCCTGGATTTACCAGTCATCTGCTTTGTATCTTTGGACTTGGTTAACATTTTTAAACTTCAGTTTAATTGTCTGTAAATTGGACATAATAATAATACCTACCTCACAGTGCCTGTACATGGTAGTCACCGGCGAAATGAGGATTATTTATATCCAGCCAGTTTCCTTATTTACAGATGAGAGCGTGTTGGCATAGAGTTAGAGCTTTTGTGACAGATCCTGGTGATGACAACATCTGGGATGTAAAATGGGAAGTAGGTGGGTGGTTTGGCACTGAATAGGCTACAAATACAAGGGAATAGGCGTTAGATGATTGACTAGGCTTTAGATGACTGACTAGGAGTTAGTTGATAAGCACTGAGGATACCCAGTGTGCCAGCAGAGCATGGGATGGACAGGCTAGGATCTGGTTGGTAAAATCATCATTGAACAGGTGGGAGCAGTTAGGAGGGCTGTGAGGGTAGCCATAATGATGGTGGAAACTGGGATCACGGTGAACAAAGCAAAAATTTCTCTCCTCCAGTATAGTCTTGTTGGGTGACAGTCAAGTATGAAATAATTGCAAAACAGCAGAATAAATGCTAACATATGGGTATGCATAGGGAGCTTGAGATCATAAAATTTGGCTCATTTGTAACAAGATTCATGTCTTTGGGGCATTCTTCTTTAGATTTGGATTATAGTGAACATATGTGTCCCATTATCACATTTGTAGGTCTTTAATTTTCACTTTTTCCTTTTCAAATTAAGTTGAAATAATTTTGCTCACAGTCTCACCAGTGTCTCTCCCATTTCCTTGGTCTCAGGTCACTAGCCATTTAGGTCATGTCCTTTTCAGTCTCCTCCATTCTGGAAGAGGTCCCCAGTCTTTCCTCTCTGAACTCAATAGTTTTGGAGATTATAGGCTTTACAATCTACTGGATGATCCTCAACTGGGTATATCTAATATTTCTTCACAATTAGAACACGCTTGGCAGAAAACCACAAAAAAAGATGGAGTGCTACTCTCAGTGCATTGCTTCACATTGTGGGGCACAGAGATGTCCATCTGTCCCACCACTGGTGATGTTAACCTTGATCACCTGCCGTAAAGTCACCATGTCTGCTTTACCATTACCATTTTCCCTTTGCAATTGATAAGTATTTTTAGGGGGATTTCCAAAATTTTGTTTGCTCCTTTACACTAACACTAACTTAGTAGCTTTAATATCCACTGATGACACTTGTCTTTATCAGCCACTACTGTGATGGTCGCCATATCTTTTCATTATGCTTCCACATTTACTAATTAACATTCTTACTAATAAGGAAGAATTTTTTCTTCTCACTTCTATACACTTATTTGTATATTAATGGCAGTATCGATTCATGGGTTCCTATTTTATTCAGTTGGGTTTAATCCAATACATGTGTTTGTTTTAATGCTCAAACTGTCCTAGATTTGGCCAGTAGAAGCCCCTGCATGTTGGCTCCCCTGTCCTTTTTTGACATGTCCACATCATTCTTTAATTGTTTCCTTACTTTTTGGCACAGCAAGATTTCCAGGCCCATCTTGGACTTTTTCTGCCTCAGCCCTGGAATCAATCATCTCCCTAGGGAGCTTTTAAGGATAATATTTAGAAACCAAGATTACTACTTTAGTATGCCTTCTTAGCAGACAAAGCTAGAAAATATGTACATAACTGTTTCAATACTTATCTTGTACATATATTAAAATAAATGAGTTCATACCGATACTTTCGGTTCCAAAATGATACCTCAGAATTCCTTTTAGCCTTTCCTTTTGACAGTAGTGAAACTTTCCACAGCATCTCTTCCAGCAGTGAGAAATCTGGGCCTCGCACCCCAGCACCGCTGCGCAGTGGATCCACTGCAGGCTGCTCTGCTACAGAGGCAGGCAGGGCAGGCAAAGGCTGTTCCAACTGTAAAGTTAATCTGATTCCGTTAATGCATGTTAGTTATTTATTTATGTATTAAAAGATGTTATATGTTTCTTTTTAGAGAGAGAGGGAGGGAGAGAGAAAGAAAGTGAGAGAAACATCAATGGGTGATTGCCTCTTGTGCGGCCCCTGCTGGAGGCTTGGCCCGCAACCCAGGCACGTGCTCTGACTGAGAATGAAACCGGGGACCCTTTGGTTTGGAGGCCGGCACTCAGTCCACGGAGCCACACCAGCCAGGACTAATGTATTTTATTTAAATATACCAGTCTTGAGCGCTGACAGTTTTCCAAGGACAAGTTTGTAGTTCCTAACTTTAATAACATTTTATTAAATGTTAATTGGTAACAGATTCTGTGTGGCCAATGTATGAATCATGTCAAGAAAATGTAGTTAAGATGGCGTGACTATCTTGGCCCAGCTCTCAGCTTTGCTGGTGTAAGAACTCAGTTTTATCAGTGAACTTGTAGGTCAGTCAGGTTCTAAGGAACCAGTTCAAAGTAATTAAACTCACCAGAGATTAGATGGACTGGTAGACAAAATGAATGTTTACTAGTTTATGTTGAGACCGTAGTTGCCAACTAGACTAAAGTACTTGTTTGAACGTGATAACATCCACTCTTCCTAATTGGAAAAATGTACTTACAACATTACAGGTCAGATGCTTTCTTGGTTAATACAGAATTGAAATGTAATTAGTTGTTATAATTTTATAAGCAAGGCTTCCAGTCCACCTCTAGGGATAGTCCTGCCTTTCGGTGAATAGTTTCCATATATTTGCATATATATGGGTCAGTGTCTTCCCATTCACATTGCCTGAAGGTAGTAATGGTGGTATTGTGTCTTGCTTTTTTCTCTTTTCCAACTTTTATTTTGAAAAATTTTTTAATTGCAGAAAAGCTGGGAAAACAAGACAATGACTTTATATATATCTTTTACCTAGGTTAACCAATTGTTAATGTTTTGCCAATTTGCTTTATCTTTCTGTGTATGTAAATGCATGTATATACACATTTTTTTCTGAGACACTTAAAAATAAGTTGTAGACATGTGACATTTTCCTTTTAAATACTTTATTATGTAGCTCCTAGGAAAAAGGGCATTTTTTTGGCATCACACCTAAAAAATTTAAATTAATATAATAGAATGACCTTATATACTTGTTTCAATGTCTTCTACCCTGCACCCCATTTTGGGTAGGGTGTTGTATATAGGATCCAATCGAGGATTTCAAATTGTGGCTAGTCTTTTTATCTTTGTTTAATTTAAAATATTTTTTCTTCTTTTATCGAATTTATTGGGGTGACACTGGTTACCAGAGTTATACAGGTTTCAGGTGCACAGTTCCACAGCACATCATCTCATCTGCACACGGTGTTGTGTCTTCACCACCCCAAGTCAAATCTTCATTGCAATTAGTCTTTTTAGTTTTCTTTAATTTAGAACAGAGACTCTTGCTCTGTTTTGCTGGAGGGGTTTTGTTTGTTTGTTTTTACTTTACTTTTCTGCTTTAATAGAATTGATTCTTACATAGCCAAGGCCAGATTTTACTGTCCCACAGTCTGGATTTTTCTCATTGTTTTCTCATGATTAGATTCAGTGAAATATTTTCAAGCAAGAATGTAAGTGTTGTGTACAGCCCATTGCATCAAAACAAGGAGCACATAATGTCAGATTGTCCAGTCATTGGTGGTGCTAAACTCGATTGCCTGGCTGTGGCGTTATCTGCCACTTCTCTCCATTGTAAAGGTACTTTGATTAATAAGGTAGCCTCAGGCCTTACTCTGAGACTATGTAAACGTCCATTTTAGTAACCATTGATGAGCCTTGCCTAAATCAAGGAAATTGGTTATTTCAAGATGAATTTACAATTCTGTTAGTCTCTTTATATTTATTAGTTAGAGTCTTCAGTAAAAAGCGCTGTCTTTCTGTGCTTTTTTTTTAGCTCTACTGTAGACTCATAGAATCTTTGTTTATTCAGTGTGTTATAATGTTATTGTTATTCCTCTTTTCAAAGTTCCAATTGTCCCACAGTTGTACTTCCCTTTGAGATAGCTCCTGTGTTATTTCGACATGTCCTCCTTAAGTCTTTAGGAGTCTTAAGTCTTAAGTCTTTAGGAATACCTTGCTTTCTCTATTTTATGTTCCAGGCTCAACCAATGTAATAATAACTGTGAATAGTCACATAATACTCTTGTTTTAAATTGTACCTTCATTGAATATTTAAGTTTTCTGTTTTTAATAATACTGCTGTCAACCATTTTATGCACATAGTTTTGTTTTTTCTTTTGGAAACACTACTTCTTTAAAATAAACTTCCTAAGTGTTTCTAAATTCCTGGGTTAAAATGAACAGATATTATTTTATGAAAGGATTGTACAGTTTTGATACTATTGCTGGCATTATCTATGGCTTTCATTTTACATGTGTTTCCCAGAACTGTTGTCATTGCTTTCCATTTTTACTAGTGTTTTGGTGCATTGTTCAGCCTTCATGCATATGTTTATTTCCTTACACATGAGAACTTTTGCGCGTTGAAGAGATAAAAGTAGAGATTCAGTTCTGTTTTAGATTCCTTTGATAGCTTTGGCACAATGTTCCACTAACTTAGTTTTATCTCCTCTGTCCATGTCCAGAGAATTTACTCTGAACTGTGGTTCTTAGTTCCTTATCTTTTAGCAACGTGCACAGATGAACTTTAAAGCAGTTCTTAGCCAGACACATGTATCTGTAGCTTTCAAAGCACATGTACGCTTTGGTCTCATCCTGGATATTCTGATTCATTTTGTTCGGAATGAAGCCAGGCATTTTCTGCTTTTAGGAAATTCCACAGGTGATTCTGCTGCCCAACATTGCTTAAGAATCACCACTTTGGAGATTTTAACTGTTACTCAACATATCCCCAATCTCCAGTTGCTAGAAATCATTTACCGATATTTCTTTTTTATTACTTTCAAATTTAATACAGTGTAATAATCCTAAATTAGCAAATGTTAACTATTCAATACTAAGCAAAGATCTAGTTCTTCTTTTATTTTTTGACACTTGGTTTCTGTATTATTGAAATGGGCATAATAATTTTTGAGGGTTATATACACATTTTTTCCCTATATCTTTTGCCTAAGTAACATGAGTTTATAATGCGGTCCTATTTGTAAAAACTGACATTGGTTAGAATTAATCCTTATATTCTCATTAAAATCTGTTTCTTCATTTTTAAATTATATTTTATTGTTTATGCTATTACAGTTGTCCAATTTTTCTCTTTTGTCTCACCCCCCACCAAACCCTCTTCCACTCCCTCAGGCAATCCCCACACTAGTGGATCATATGCATATGTTCTGTGACTACTATAATATATTCCCTATGCTATACTTTACGTCCCCATGACTATTCTATAACTATAAATTTGTACTTCTTAATACCTTCACCTTTTTCGCCCATCCTCCTGACCCGCCTTCTATGTGGCAACCATAAAAATGTTCTCTGTATGTATGATTCTGTTTTGCTTGTTTATTTTGTTTCTTAGGTTCAGTTGTTGATATATATGTATTTATTGCCCTTTTAGTGTTCATATTTTGATCTTCTTTTTGTTAATAAAGAAGACCCATTAACATTTTATATAATACTTATTTGGTGGTGATAAGCTCCTTTAGTTTTTTTCTTGTCTGGGAAGCTTTTTGTCTCCCCTTTGATTCTAAATGGTAGCCTTGTTGGGTAGAATAATCTTGGTTGTAGATTTTTGCTTTTCATCACTTTGAATACTTCTTGCCAATCACGTATACCCTGCAAAGTTTCTTTTGAGAAATCAGCTGACAATCTTATGAGAACTCCCCTGTAGGTAACTAACTGCTTTTCTCTTGCTGCTTTTAAGATTCTTTCTTTAACATTTGGCATTTTAATTATGATGTGTCGTGGTATGGGCCTCTTCGGGTTCATTTTGTTTGGGACTCTCTGTGCTTTTTGGACTTATATGTCTATTTCCTTCACCAAGTTAGGGAAGTTCTGTGTCATTAGTTTTTCAAATAGGTTTTCAATTTCTCGCTCTCTCTCTCTTCTAGTACCACCATGATGCAAATGTTGGTATGCTTGCTTAAAGTTGTCCAGAGGCTTCTTACACTGTCCTCACTTTTTGGGATTCTTTTTTCTTTTTGCTGTTCTGATTGGGTGTTTTTGCCTCCTTATATTCCAAATCTCTCATTTGATTCTCTGCTTCATCCACTCTACTATTGATTCCCTGTAAATAGTTCTTTATTTCAGTTAGTGTATCCCTCATTTCTGACTGGAACTCTTTTTTCCTGTTGAGGTTCTCACTTATTCAGTGAGCATTCTTATAATCAGTGTTTTGAACTGTGCATTTGGTAGATTCCTTATCTCTATTTTGTTTCATTCTTTTTCTGAAATTTTGGTCTGTTCTTTATTTGGCCATGTTCTTTGTCTCCTCATTTTGTCAGCCTCCCTGTGTTTATTTCTATTTATTGGGTAGAGCTGCTACATCTCCCTGTCTTGGTAGCCTGGCCTAATGTAGTAGGTGTCCTGTAGGATCCAGTGGCACAGCCTCACCTATCACCCAAGGTGGGTACTAGAGGTGTGTTCACCATATGAACTGTGTACACCCTCCTGTTGTACCTTGATTGCTGTTGGTACATACAAAGTCAGCCACTGCCTGTGTCTCTCCCAGGCAGCCTGTCATAAGATACAGAGTGATCTACAGATGGCTGCTCCTTGTGCTGAGCTCAGAGATGCCCACGTGAGGCCAGACTGTGAATCAAGGCTGGCTGCCACTTAGCCAGAATTACAGGGCTTGCTACAGCCATATACTGCTTGAGAGAATTTAGGAAAATCTGAGGCATAAGCCAAGACAAGCCATACACATGGAAAAGCCACTGGAAACAGCTTTGGTGGACCTGAAAGTTGAGTAGGACAGGACTTCAGGGAGTCACCAGGGAGGGGCAAACAGTGTGAACCAGGCTTAGAGTCTCAGATATGACTTCTGCCTGCTGGCTCTGTGTGGGGAGGGCTCAGAAAAGGAGCAAAGGCCTCTGCCACTACTTCTCTCTGGGGAAAACGTTGCCCCCCAGTTCTGGCCCTGATGCTGGACAATTCAGTTTCTCCCAATATGTCTTGGTGCCTTTCAATCTGCTGTGCTGGAGCTCAGAGCCTGTGAGTCTGAGTAAGTCTGTGTGCAGACCCTTTAAGAGGAACTGCCTGGAACCCAGAAATTTCTGTCTTCCACAGCCTTAATCCCCCTTGGTTTATATAGCCAGAAGTTATAGGAACTTATTTTCCTGGCACTGTGGCCCTGGGCTGGGTGGCCTAGTGTGGGGCTGGGACCCTTTGCTTCTAGAGATCCCTCCTGATCCACCACACATGGGTGTGGGACCATCTCCTTCTTCATCAGTCTGGATGTAGTTTCTTTAATTCTTTAGTTACAGGACTTACATTCAGCTTGATTTTTGGCAGTTCTGAGTGATGGTGGTTCTGTAGTTTAGTTGTAATTTTGATGTGGTTGTGCGAAGAGGTACGCCTTGTTTACCTATGCTGCCATCTTGACTGGAAGACCGACAGCCTAAAGTCTATTTTTTAAATCACATTGCGAGAGTAATGATAGTCTTTTTACAATCAACAATATGTGTATTAATATCTTCCTAACAGTGTAGTGATAAGGAATCTTTATTGGAACTTATAACTGAAATTCATCTTTTTGTTTGCAGGGCATGTCTTTAACTTCAGACTGGTTTACAAAGTATTTGCAATCATCAGCAGCTGCTTGTTGGGTAAGTTTGAATTTTTTAAAAAATAATTTTATATCATTTTGAAGAATTGTACGGTTTTTTCCCCCAGATTATGAAAGTTTTCTAAGTAGCTGTATCTCCTTAGTCATAGTCTTTAATAAGAATAAACTCTTTCTAGTAGATTGAAAGAGAATACATAAAGAAAAAATATTATTCGTTTTATATTTCATTATATACAAATTGAATGTTTCTGAACTTACTCAGCTGAAATTTAGTGTTAAGAGACACTGATTCACACTGTCATTTAGTAAATGTTTATTGATGACCTACTATGTGCCTGGCCCTCTTCTCAAATCAAATGTTGTATTTCAGAAAAAGACATTAAAAAAAGTCCCTTGGAATTATAGTCTAAGTAAATGTCAGGTGATGCAAAGCGCCATGAAGACAAATAAATCAGGTAAAGAACTTAGAGAATGGAAGGGGATGCTGTTTTACTTAGGATAGGCGTCTTCGAAAGGGTGATATTTGAGTAGAGATCTGAAGGAAGTGAGAGTGAGCCATGTAAAGGAAAGAATGTTCTTAGCAGAGACCACAGCAAGTACAGAGGTCCCAAAGCAGAGTTACCTGGCTTGTTCATGCTTAAGAAGCAATAAGCCTAGAGTGGCAGAAGCAGAGTGAGCAGGGAACGTGGAAAAATGAGTTCAGGGATGAAAGGAATGGCTGTGGCTAGGACCTGGAGTTTACTACAAGGGAGATAAGAAGGATTTTTGCAAAGGAAGACATGCTTGAACTGCAGATTTTAAAAGGATAGCTGATGCATGGAGAGTAGATTTTGTTGGGGCAAGGACAGAAGCAGGGGGATCGGTTAGGAGATTATTAGAGTAATCTGTTCAAGGGATAGTTGACCCACAGACAAGAGTAGCACTGTAGAAATGAGATATACTTTTGGATATACTTCTGTTTATATTGTGTTGGCCAAAAAGTTCATTTGTTTTTTTCTGTAAGATGGCTCTAGTAGTGCTTCGTTGTCTTTAACTTTATTTGAAACAATTTTGTTAGATTGCATTGACAGCTGTCATATCTGCATGTATTTTTTTAAAAAAAAACTTACCAAATTGGTGAATTTTTGTGCAGCCATTTGATATTGAAGATGGAAGAAAAAAAGGAACATATTCAGCATGTTGCTTTATTATTTTATGTTTTATTATTTTAAGAAAGGTAAAAAACTCAACTGAAATGCAAAAAAAAAGATTTGTGCAATCTATGGAGAAGGTGCTGTGATGGATTGAATGTGTCAAAAGTGGTTTGCAGCCCTAACCAGTGTGGCTCAGCTGCTTGGGCATCAGCTCTGCAAGGCAAAGGGTCACCAGTTCAATTCCTGGTCAGGGCACATGCCTGGCTTACAGGTTCAGGCTCTGGTTGGAGTATGTATGAGAGACAACTAATCAGTGCTTCTCTTTCATGTCAGTGTTTCTCTCCCTGTCTTTCTCCCTCACTTCCCCTCTCTTTAAAAATAAATAAACAAAATCTTTTTTTAAAAGTGATTTGCAGAGTTTCATGCTGGAGATTTCTCACTGGACAATGCTCCACAGTCAGGTAGACAAGTTGAAGTGGATAGCCATCAAATTGAGATATTAATTGAGATCAACGTTATACCATGCGGGAGATAGCCTACATACTCAAAATTTCCAAATCAGTAAAGTTATTGGTGAAAATGAAAAATGTGTCCTTTATTTTACAGAAAAAACATTCGGACTTTTTGGCTAACCAAATGTTTTGAAGATTAAGCCAACATGATTTACTGATGAGTTGGATATGGGAAGGGAGAAAAGGGAGATCTCTCTAGTGTTGTGACATGAATTGCTGTAAAAATGGACTTCTTTTTTTCTGATAGGGAAAACTGAGAAGTTTGAGGGGGTCAACAAATGATTAAAATAACAATTGCTTAACTCAAAAAATGGATCAGATTTACAGTATGTAAGAGCTAATATGCAAATTATTCTTTCCAACATAATTATTCTACTTAATAATTTTTTTAATGTTATGCTTTAAGTTTTTAGTTAGTTCTTTCAATGGCCTATCTTTTTATTTCAGCCTAAACTTACAATTAAAATGTACACAGTATCCTTCTGCCATATGGAAAGTTCTTTTGTACTGAAACTAGAGGAGAGGTGTCAAAAAGTAAAAGAATACCCAAAAGAAGAATTTTTAGACTAGGTCAAATTAAAACCGAGCATAACGTATTACATCAACTTTTCTTAGGGTATTAAAATCCATGGTACATTTCTTTGTCATTATTCTCTTGTAGGTCTATGCCAATCTAACATCTTGCCAAGCTCTCGGAAATATGTGTGTGATGAACATGAATTCTTATGACTCTGCCACTTTTGATGCGTGTCGACTATTTCAGTTTGTCTTTGAAAATACTGCTGGACTGCGCACTGTTCATTCTGTTTCATTTTGGTAAGGATATTCTAATTGGTGAACTGTCATTTTGACCAAATTCTGTTACTTTCTCAAATACTAATATAAATGTCGCTTCCCCATTATTAAAACAATTGTAATTGATTGTAGGAGACAGAATCTTCCGTGGCTGTTCTATGGAGATCAGCTAGGACTGGCACCTCAAGTACTCAGTACTACACCTCTTCCCACAAATTTCAGTTTTAAAGGGCCAAACCAGGTATAAACGCTATATTATTAAAGAATAACTGCATTCTAATTTACAATTTGAAAAAGTAATAAGAGTGTTATTAGTCATAATTGTTGTTTCTTTATAGTGTTTTTAAAATTTAATTACTAACCTAAATCTAAGTATCAGCCATTCATAGAAACTAAACAATATAGAGTTTAGCTGTCTTATTTGAGTATATATATATGCATATGTCTGAATTATGTGATTATGGCAGCAAGTAGTATTTATGGGATTGGGAAGGGTAGTTCTCATCACCAAATGCAATACATTCTCAGTCCCTCTTTGTCTCTACATATTTAGGAAGTGCTTCCAATCACAAATGAGGGCTCTATGCCATTTCCCCAGCACTTCATAGGTCCAGATTCTCACGTCCAACTTTTTGACTTTGTAGAATGAAGTAGTAGATTATTTCCTCCCTTACCTCCAACCTCCTATTTAACGGGTTTGAAGGGAGCTTATCTGTTCATAGCACGGCTCCTCACTTCTGAAACAGTGGTTTTCATGCAAAAAAATGCCCCATTTATTTTAGGTGTGTTCAGTCATAGAGATAGTAGATGAATTTTACTTCAAAGTAAAGATCATTGAATTTATTGCTTTTAGAGTATGTGACATTATTTTATTCTTGTTTTTCTTTAATTAGGGTACAAAACTGAAGTTCGTTGCTGCTTCCTATGATGTAAGAGGAAATTTTCTTAAATGGCAAACTTTAGAAGGTGGTGTTTTACAGGTGAGCATGATTCTAGCTAAAGAATTACTAATGTGCCTTATTTTTACCTGAGGAAAAAATTAACTTATTGCTTGAATGGAGTATCAATTGCATGCTACAGTTGATTTTTTTTCTTGTGCTTTAAATTGGAATTTCTTAAGACCAAATTAAGTTATGACTTTAATTTATAACAAAAATGTTCCCTTAACTTTTCATACCCTTAATACATTTAATAGTATTATATAATGTATATATCCATATTGGGACTTGAGAATTCTTACTATAAGCAAAGCGAACATTTGTGAGAGATATTTATCACTTGTATTCTTCTGCTCTATATTTGATCAGTTGTATTTTTTTGCTCTAGCTTTGTCCAGACACAGAAACAAGATTAAATGCTGCTTATTCTTTTGGAACAACCTATCAACAAAATGTAAGTTTGAGCTGTATTAAACAGTCTGTATTTTAGTTTTATTTTCACATTAACATAGTTGGAATAATCTTTGAATGTTTTGAAACTGGAAGTGTTTTTAATATTAATGAAGAATTTCACCGGTTGCCGTAATTTTTATTATCTGGACATAGAAAACCGTAATTCAGTCAACATGAAAAAAGTAAGTGCTTTGTCCTCTTAAGAGCCTTATGTATGATATAGTGTTGGATTTTCATAATCAGTCATTGATTTGCTTGTAGACATACAGGTCTTAAAAATAATGTCTATTTCTCAGTGTTTTGGAAGAAGGTAAAAATATTACTACTTTATTCTTAGTAACTAATAAAAATGTTACCTTCATCTCCATCTATCCCCAGTAACAAATAAAAATGCTTTCCTTTATCTTTCTCCATACTTTCTTTCCTCCTTCCCTCCCTGATGTTCCTTCTGGTAGTAACCCATTTTGAAATTACAGTATGGTACAAAGGAATATTATGAGCCATTAAACATTCACTAGTCTACAAAAATACTTCCTGATTAAATTCATATACATACACCATAGAACAAAACTGTGAATCCAGTTTTCTTAAAGCCATGATGAAAAATACTATCATGGAAAACACTGGAAGAAGGTAAACATTTTTATCAGTGGTTATCTCTGGATCGTGGGATTATAGGTGATTTTCTTTTTTAAAAAATTATATTTTGAAAATTTTCTATCATGAGCATGTATTTACTTTTATTATTAGAAACGAATTGTATATTATTTCCAAAAAAATAAATGTTATTATGTGTCTCCCATAGTCAGAAGAATCAATACTTGTTAATGCCTGCTACAGTGTGTTCAGCATTTTATCATTGTTATCTGATCCATGAAATGCCTCTGTGAGATGCATATTAGCTGTGCCTCACAGATGAGGAAATGGTGCTCAGTGAGGTTAGGTAATTCACTCAAGGTCTTGCGTCAAGTAAATTCTGTAGCCAGTGTTCTGTTAAGTTTAAAAAATCATGATTTTTCATTGAATTTAGCCACCTCTCAGGTAGTTCAGAGCATAGTAGAAAAAACAGCTACATGGGCAAAGAATTGGGAAGAATATGTGTTGATCTGTAGGTAGGGACAAGGTACCATATCGGCACAAGGAGGGGCCATCAGCAGTTCATGAGGAAGTAGAGAAGGGCTTCAGAGTGTTGGTAGTCCTTGGGCTTACAGAGTAAATGTGAGTTTACCAGGAGAACATAGTGGGGAAGGGAGTGTCAGGCAGAAACAATATTTTCAGTGTTAGAGAGACATAGAATAGCATAGCATATTTAGGAACTGCAAGTCGGTTAGTGTGAATGGACCCCAGACTGGCAGGGAGCAGTGAGAAATAAGCCCGGCTTTGTTAAGGAGGGCCAATCATAGCTAGCATTGGACATCGGAATGAAGAATTAGGGCCTCATTCGGTAGGACAGGCAGGAGTTTTTAAACCTTTTCACTGCCTGTGCCTTTAATGTTGAGAATGAAGGCATACCTCCTCAGCTGGCTCTTGTAGGGCAAGAGCCAGGCAGTTCTTTACTGTTAAGTTTTTTTGGTCCTTATTAGAAATAATCATCTTTATAGCCTTCATGTTTTGGAAGGCACATAGAAATGCATATAAACAAAGTAATTTTAAAATATTTTATTTTATAAAATTAAAGAAAACACTTTTAAAGATCATAAATATGATTTGTAATTTTCATTTGGGATGCTTTTATTTTTAATTTTATTTTCCAGTGTGAGATTTCTATCTCTAAGATCTTAACCGACTTTCCCACTCCTGTATTTTATGATTTATACCTTGAATATACCAGTGAAAATCAACACCAATATATTTGGGCTGTGCCTGTGTTAAACCTAAATCTTCAGTACAATAAAATGTTTGTGAACCAAGGTAAGACATTCATACATACCATTCTTTCTCTGAGCTGAACCCAATAAATGAGTCAACCAACCTGACAACTTAATAACCCCGGATTACAAGAAAAGTCATAGATTCTCTCTTGTTATATGGTTTTATATAGCATGCTAAAAAGTAAAACAGTAAGATCACTGGTATATTTAGAAATTTTTACAAAATGTGTCAAGCTTATTGTTTAGCAGTTATATTATTGCCAAAAGTGTGTTCTGAGAAAATTTAATAGAACTGTCAATTGGGGCTTCTTCGAGTTCTCCTGGAGCTGCTTTCTGGACAAATTAGTTTATTTCGTTGTTTCCCTATTACAAAATTCTGCTCATTCAGGCATTGTGTGGGGAAAATCCCTCCAAACTGATGAAAAGTCCAAACAATCACAAAACTTTCAAATGAGGAGGGAAATCTAGTAAGAATTTTTTACTGCAATAGCTTTTTTTGCAGCCATCTTATCTAAAACAAAATGTACTAATTTTGTGTTTTAAATGTATTCAGTAAGCTTCTTGAGAGCCATCTTGAACAATTTGAAAGTATTTTTAATGCTTTTTTTTTTTCTTTTTATGATAAAAGACAGTAACTCTGGCAAGTGGCTTCTGATCCGGCGCATTTTCTTAGTGGATGCACTAAGTGGGCGAGAAAATGACTTAGGAAATCAGCCAAGATTAATTCGAATTGCTACACAAATATCAGTGAGGTAAACAAATGTCTTATGCACTAAATTATGTTGGAGTATACAGCAAAATGTTACAAAAGTGTTTACCAACAATTAGCAGATGAAAATGAAAAGAGCCTGCCAGGTGATTGGAATAGGCAGGCCTCCTTTTTTTTTTTTTTTTTTTTTTAAGATTTTATTTATTGGTTTAGAGAGGGGAAAGAACGGAGAAAGAGAGGGAGAGAAACATCAATGCATGGTTGCCTCTCATGAGCCCCCTACTGGGGACCTGGCCCGCAACCCAGGTATATGGCCTGACTGGGAATTAAACCAGCAACCCTTTGGTTCACAGGCTCGCACTCAATCCACAGAGCATACTAGCCAGGGCAGCAGCCCTCCTCTTATTTTCATCTCTTTGAACAGCTACTGTTTTAGGTTGGCCCTGATTAACTAGCAACTGATTCAGACTCCGGCCCTCAGGGTCCATGTGTTGTGGCTGCGATGAACAAATTCACATGGACTACAGAAGTCCTGTGGAGAAAAAGGAACAGCGTGGCCACTCTCTAAGTGAGAGAGAGAATGCCATGACCCCTGCCTGGACAGGCTTTTATTGCTTTTCTGGGTATATTACATTGAGGATGGTGAGGATCGTCCTCATTTACTATGCACAGGTTCACTGTAGGTGCTTACCTTTTACAGATAACAAAGGAAAGAATGTTGCTAACTACTTCAAAGAGAAGGATGTGGCAGATCAAGGGGAAAAGTGGTTGAACTGGTTACACTCCATACTTGGGAGATTTAGTACAGATTTTAGGAAGTTACTTTGGAGATATGCAGTAAACATTTGCTGCCTTAATCCAGGGTGAGGGAGTTTTAGCAAAAGCAAGCCTCACAGCAGCCTAGGTACCATACAGGCCCAATTCCCCACAGGAAAACCAATCCGTGGGTTTGGCTTCCTGTGTGCCAACCTCACTCCCTGTTGGTCTTCTGAATCGGGCTGGGCTACATTCACCATACCACGCGGACAGGGTCCCTATAAGCAACACCTTCCTTTGTTTAGTACACTTTAACAGTGACCCTTATTGTTACATTCAGTCCTTCTCTTGCTCTTTTCCTGTGTGAGATTCCTGTCTCTAAGACCTTAACCAACTTTCCCATTCCGATATTTTTTGATACATACCTTGAATATGCTGATGAAATTCAGCACTATCATCTTAACATTAGTCTCACACTTCAGCATACATTATTTTATTTTTTCACTGTTGTTTTGATTTTCATAGCAATAATATGAGGTTGGCAGTACAGAAGCTTTGTCTTGTATCTTGTTGAAATCCAAATGTTTTTAGTATTCCCTCATCCTGCCACTGTATCCCTAGTGAAAATGATATCACACCTGGTCGGGCCTGACTTGATCCAGGTGAAACCATGCTGGCCCCTGGAGCTTAGCAGTTTTCTTTTGAGCTCACAAACTGTCCATTACTAATGCCTTGAAGTCAGCCGAATGTATCCCACTCTGTGCCATGAACAGTACTAGAGCTAATATACTACTTTGTTAAGAATTCATCTTTCTCTTTTGAAAATCAGGATTTATCTGTCTGTCTCTAGGCTTTTTGTGTCACTGCTTATTTGAATATTACTCAAAAAACGGTTCACAGTATCTCAGTGATTTCATTTGTAAACTTCATAGGACCTGTATCAAGAAGAGTTTTCTAATTTGTCTCAGAGGGTTTATTTTAATATTAAAGTTTCACCCACTTAACATAGCTTGTGTTATTATCATTAATTCATGTTTAATCTTCCCTAGTCCTTATGAACTGGTTGGTTGTAAGATCACCAAAACTGTCCATGTTAAATTCAAAAGAAACAATAAGTTTAATAACATGTTTTAAGGGCCCAGATGTACTTATAACAAGAAGTGTATTTTCTTTTAAACAGCATCCACCTTGTACCCAGTACAAAAAATGGAAACATCTTCCCCCCCTTAGTGACCATTGGCTACAGTGACATTGATATCAAAGATCCCAGCAGCCAGTTGGTGAAGGTGAGTTGCTTACTAATCAGTGCCTTTGTATGTGTTAATACGGGATGTGGTTTACATTGCGATCAAAAGGCAGTCCTTTTTCAAGTTTTACATAGAAAAACTGTTCTTTATATAATCAAGCCTTAATTATTTTTTACTAGTAATGGTAAAAGATGAGATCTTAGGGATCCTGAGTATTAAAAAAGCAAGAATTAAGTATTTTAGTAGACAGCGTTACCAATAGTTGGGCATCGCGGTTCGGGATGCTGGGGTGTGCTGCAATGCAGTGTCTGCTGCTGTTCTCTTTGGCCACCTTGCTTCTAAGAGGTGATATCACACCTCTTAGATTTCGTCTCCTTGCCTAATTAAACCAGGAACTCAAAATTTACAGGGGGCAGTCTTGCCCACTTAAAGACACACTTCAGTGGGCTGAAAGAGATTAAAATGAACAACTTTATAACTGGTAGTGCTGAAATGAACTAGAGAATGCAGTTTGAACCTACAGCCACATAGGCTTTCTGTCACTTCTCCAATTCAGTTAAACTTGAACACAGAACTGCAGGTCTCCCCTGCCTGGCAGGGTCTGTGTGTGGAAGAGACCGTGTACACCCTGAAGACAGGCTCCACCTAAGAGACTGAGCCTGGAGAAGGCTGAGCCACACATGCTTACTTCCTCTTCTCCCCTTCACCCAGTTAGTAACGCACCTCTGCTTTGCAGAGGGGTAAATGAGGGAGGGCTGGAGAGCCAAACCAGAGGTAGCCCTTCTAGACCTTTTCCTCAGAGAGATCAAATGGTTATTCCCTGAGAAGAGAAGGGCCCTTCCTCCTTTTTAAAGCCAATCTTCTCATTATATTTACAGACTTTCTCCAGTGTCCTGTTTCCCTTAACCCCTTATTCAGCCCTAACCCCTTATTCAGCCAGCTTCCCTATTAGTCCCTTTCCTTTGCTTATAACACCTTTCAGGTTGCCCCATCTTAAAAACAAACTGAAACAGCCAAACAATAAAATGTTTCCTCAATCCCTCTAGCTTTTCGGCTTGCTATCGTGTATCTTTCCTTGATTTTCCAGCCATTTACTTTTTCATCATTTGCACTCTGGCTCTTGCCATGTTGCTTCTTTGAAAAACTCTTTCACTGAAGGTCAGCAATGAATTTTACAAACACTGGCTTTATTTCTTTAACTCGGCATTTATACATTTGACACTATACTCTTGACCTTCTTGGAACTCCTTTTTCTGTAATCATGGTAAGACTTAGGTATCTTATCTCTCCCACCTCTCACAGTCCTGTTTCTCTTGCAGTTTACTGGTTCTTCTTTCTCTTCCTGTCTCTTAATAGAGTGATATCCCTAAGATTCTTGTTTAGCCCATCAAAGGGTATGATTATTGAGCCAGTTGCTAAATTCTTGATACATAAGATATATCACTTTCCTCAGTTCCATAAACCTATCAGAAAATGAAATATGATTAGCTTTGGTTGGCTGCTGTCAGTGAACCTAACCTAGCTCCTAATGAACCCCTCTTTCCTTACTGTGTATTCAAAAGGGATATTTAAACAGCATGAACAATTCCCAAAAGGATATCCATTTATATGTAAGTAAGGGTCAACTCTGGTAATACTGATAGTTCAAAAATATGGCATTTATGGTAAAATCCAGCTACAAATATATTTTTATAGTAAAAGTAGATTTGTATTATATAATTTCAATATGACTAATTTGCTTCCTTTTAAATATCAGGTTTCTTTCTCAGTCAAATATGAAATGAATCAAGAAGAAGCACGCATCCAGACAGATGTGAGTTTATTTTAACCTATTAAAATATTCATAGTATATTTTTTAATTTAAAAAAACTTTATGTGGACAAGAAAGTTGTCAAAATAAAGACATTTACATTATATCCTTCACATAGCTTCCGCTAATACTAACATCTTATGAGTGATCTTAGTCAGGAGATTAATATTGATGCAGTCCTATTAACTAATCTAAATACTCTTTGAAGTTCAAAATTTTTTTTATTCATCTTTTTTTGTTTTTGGATGTAGTCCAGGGTTGCATATTGCTTTTAGCTGTCACATCTCCTTTGATCTTTGATAGTTCCTCAGTTGTTCTTTGCCTTTCATGACCTGCCCTAACACTTTTGAAGAGTATTGGTAAATTATTGTGTCCCTCGGTTGTGTTTGTCTGATACTTTCCTATGATTAAATGTAGTTGTAGAACACATACCACAGAAATGATGTTGAATCATATCAGAAGGTACTCAATGTCAGTGTGTCTCACTACTGATGTTAATTTAACTTTGATCATATGGCTAAGGTGATACCTGCAGAGCGACTGTATTTTGCCATATATAATTAATAAATACCTTGGGGAGAGATACTTTGAGATTATGCAGAGATCCTACTTACTCTTTTGTCTTCTAATTTTAGCATCCATTCACACATCATGCCTGTAAAAAGTATTTCTGTGATATTTGTGTGATGCTGATTTTCTGTTCCCATAATTTCTTCTGTATTTGTCAATTTGGATTCTACTATAAAGAGGAGCTGTTCTTTGCCCACTCTGACTTATTTATTCAGTTATTTACTTAAATCAGTGTAGACTAGTGGATACTTATTTATTCCAGTGATCATAGTCCATTACTATCTATTTTCTTGCTCAAATTGTTCCAGATTTGGCCATTGGGGGTCCCTTCAATTTGGCTCCTGTGTCCTTGGAGTATACCACCCACCACCATTTTTTGAGTACTTTTATACTTTCTATGTATAGTATTTTTGAACATTGATAAGGGAAGTTACATAAATTCCTAAATTTTCTTTTTTTTTT
>PVKM010012954.1:0-30926 GCA_004027735.1 Carollia perspicillata | reverse complement strand
CCAGGCACAGCAGTTCCCAAGAGCTCTCTTCATCTTTTATTGCTTTTCTTGGCTCTTTCCTGTACCCTTTTCTGTCTTTCACACGGCATTGGCGCTATACACATTAGCTATTGCCATCCGTTTATTAAATCAGTGCTTAGAAGCCAGATAGCCTCATCACACCAGAATAGAATTGGCAGGAAGTGGGCCGGCTGGAAGAATATTGGGTGTCAGAACTCTGCCCAAACCAAGTAAACTCAGAAAAAAATAAATGCGCAAGCGCGGCAGCACAGCCCCTTTCTCTAGATTTATCACAACGCCTGCGCACAAAATCCAGAGAGTGGTTGGCGAAGGAGAAGAGGGGAGCTTTGGAGTTCACTACTCACACCACCTCAGCTGCTCTTGGTTTGCCAGCCCCGCCTCCCCCAGCTGCTCACAGAGCAAACAACTGAGTAAGGCCGCTGTATTGGCCTTTGGTCTTTTCCGTTTCCGCCCAGCCTTCGGTAGTTAACCAATCAGTTTGTGCGTTTGGGTAAGCCTTCCCCGCGTTCTCCTCCCCCAGACGTCTCCGAGCGGTGGCTCGGTTGTTTGGCGTCTCTCCGATCCCACCTCTACCGCTGCCTTATTACCTCACCTCCATCTTCAGGCGAGCATCTGCGAGGGCTGGAGGTGTGGCGGCGGCAGCAGAGGCAGCGAAATGGAGCTCGGGGCCTGCGGCCAAAACTGTGTTCGCGGACCCAGGGCTGGATCCCCGAGCATTCCATCGCCCAGGGAGCAGGAGCGGAAGCTGGAGCAGGAGAAGCTGTCTGGGGTGGTAAAGAGCGTCCACCGGCGGCTCCGCAAGAAGTACCGGGAAGGTAAACAGTGAACTGAGCTGGGGGGCAGGAGGGGTAGAAGAGGGAAGGCATCGTCGTTCCCAGACATGTATCACTCTACTCTCCCGCCGAGGGGCTGCCATTGCAACCTGAAGGAGCTGCGTGCCAGTGCCGGCCTGTTCTGCTCTCCCAGCCCCGGACTCCCTTCCAAGAGAATTACAGGCTTGTGAAAGAACTGAGTACCCACCCCCTCCAAACCCCAGCTCCCAGTCGGGATGCTAAGATTATTGTCACCACACACAAACACGTACACCCTCATAGAGGCAGTGGAGGTTTCTCGTTGGGAGAGACTTGAAGGTAAAAAGACGACGTCAGGTAAAATATATTTAAGAAAGACGGACTGAAAGGAGCCGCCTGTCGCTCGTGCTTAACCAGCCCATTTGATTTGCTGCCGGGTCACACCACCTTCATAGCACTTCATTCCTACAGATTTAGGCAGACCATGCCCGAGCTTCCTCGTTGACAGACCTTGTTAGCTGACTGTTAAAAGGGCAAGGGGCTCCACTAATGCCCCATTCAGTTGTATGATTTTAGTGTTTATTAAGGCAGAGGATGAAGAGATCTGGGGCAGGTTCTCAAAACACACTTTAGCTTTTGAATAAACATCCCGAGGACACATTCTTTGGAGAAGCCAGCTGTCGCTAGGAACCCTCTTATGGAAGATCATAAGCAAAGGACAAAGTAGCTTAGTAGCTTTTGCTTGTGCATGAGGAGTGTTTATAGTCGGAGTCCACAGTTATTGTTGGCATTTTTAAGTATAGGCTTTTTTTTGCAGAGCTGTCTTATAGTAATACACTGAAAATTCCCAGTTTTTTAAAATGCTTATGAGAAACTTTAAAGATCAAAATGAGGGATAACTGTGCTTGCTCTGGATTTAGCTTAATTGCAGGCTGGAAAGTCAGCAGTCTTCTAGTGTTAGTCTTAATTTAGGATTAGAAGCAAAATTATGACAGTTGATGGAACAGACGTGTAAAATCATGTTGCTTTTGATTATAAACACTTCAGTTACTCTACAAGATTAATACTGTCTTTGTTTCTTTGAATATCATTGATGTGTTTTATTTTTCAAGCTTTTTAAATTAAAATTTTTCTTTCCTTGTCAACTCAAGCCTAGCTTTTACTTTTTATAAGATTTTATTTATTTACTTTTAGAGAGAGGAGAAGGAAAGGAGAAAGAGGGAGAGAAACATCAGTGTGTGAGACTTCCCACATGCCCCACTGACTGGGAACCTGTTTGGCAACCCAGACATGTACCATGGCCAGGAATCTATAACCAGTGACCTTTTGATTGGCAGGCCAGTACTCAATCCACTGAGCCACACCAACCAGGCTATTAAGCCTAGCTTTTTAAATAGCCGCGTAAATAGTATTCTCAAAGATGGCCTACAGTTACTGTTTAGTAGGTAGCAATAGAAAGAGATTTATCAGGTATAGCTAAAATGTTGAAATTTGTTTTTTAAAGAATGTTTTCCACCCCAACATACAATGTATTCAATATAATGAGTAGTTACCTTAGCAACCATTGCATCACTCTTGGTGTCCAGAGAATGCTTACATAATGGCATTCACTACAGATTTTTATGTTTGAAGAAGTGAGGAAATAAATAGACACACTTTCATTTTATTATGCTATTGTACAAATTTAAGGAAGTACGTCTTTTAAAGAAAAAAATGGTTGGAACTGGAGAGCATTATGCTAAGTGAAATAAGTCAGGTGGTAAAAGACAAATACCATATGATCTTACCTTTAACTGGAACCTAATCACAAAACAGACAAGCAAGCAAAATATGACCAAAGACATTGAAATTGAGAACAGGCTGACAGTGACCAGAGGGGAGAGGGGAGGGGATAATGAGGGAAAGGGTGGAGGGTTTACAGGAACAATTATAAAGGACACATGGACAATAACAAGGTGGGGTGGAAAACAGGGAAGGAGGTGGGGAGGGGTGGGGGGAAAAGGCAGAAAACTGTACTTGAACGACAACGAAAAAAAGATGACTAGGATATAATTCAGTTTTCATTTTTGCCTTTTTATAATAATTCACTATTCATAAATTAATAAGTTCCACTTAAATTAATACACTACTAATATGTTTTCAAGTGCTGTTTGTTTATTTTTAAACAATTTTAAAGATTTTATTTATTTTTTAAGAGGGGATGGGAGGGAGATAGAGAGGGAGAGAAGCAGCACTGTGTGGTTGCCTCTTGCACGCCCCCTGCTGGGGATCTGGCCTGCAACCCAGGAATGAGCCCTAGACTGGAAATCCAACTGGCAACCCTTTGATTTGCAGAGCCACTGAGCCACCACACCAGCCAGAGCTCAAGTGCTGTTTATACTTGCTTGGTTACCACATGTTGAAACATATCTATAAGCTTCAATATTAACTAAGGGAACACTTTCTTTATGAGAATTGGTAGTTGGAAGTTACCAGAACTAGGATAGGTGTTGTTTATAAGTGAATGATCTGGTGTGCTTTGAGGCAGGTAGAGACCTGACAATCCTTAAACTTTTGAATGAGACTATTCTTTAGATATCTTAATGCTCTGATTTTCATCGATGATTTAGACTTATCTAGGCTTTATTCCAGTGGTATACAAAGCCCCATCGGTGAACAAGCAAAATAAAAGATCTCAGTGAGCATGCCCTTTCTACCTTTATTTTTAGCATGTGGGTCAAACCTTAGTTGTGATTTGACAAAAATCTGTGAAAAAGTCTGGTGAGGAACATAATTCCAAATAAGTAATTTTTAGTGTTTTCCTTTGAGGTCTTAGTGTTAAGTGTTATAATATAACAACACTATAGTATTGATGGTCTCTGGTCTGCAAACATATTTTATATGTTCATTTACAAGTCAGCTGTGCTTATAAAATAATATAAATGGTGCTTAGGTACTAGGTCATGTTACAGAAGGCTAGTTAATGAGTAACATACATGAACTCTGATACCAATAACTGGAAACTATACTCCTTTTATAGTAATATTCCTATCAGAACATGTAGCGAAAATTCCAGGTTAGAATCTTGGAATGTTAGACTAAGAAGGAACCTTAACATTTATCAGTGATTCTTAAGCATCAGTAGACTCATCTGAGCGCCTTTTAGAAAATTGCTGTGTATCACTTCAGATGTATATTTTCATAGTCTCTATTATTGGGGTCTAGAACTCTGTCAGCCAGATTTTTGGAGTGGTGACCTAAACTAATCCCTTACTTTTATACATTTGAGTGAACTGAATCTCAAACTTGCATGAAGTGTGGATAGTACATTATTAGTACTGTGTATGTTTTATGGGAATAATAGTCTTAATTCCAAGCCTAACTGTGATTCAAAATATTGGTGGAATGGGAGGGAAATGGGAAGCAGGAAAGTAGCCCTAGAATTTGTGTTAGGTAAAAGGATATAAATTGATGGGAATGGGGCAATCCATTGGATAGGTATGATTAGCTGAGCTTAGGTTATGTGAGAGATTGCAAGAACGAAAATAAATTGGGATAGATTAAAGAATAAAGCAAAACATTCACTGGATGTGAGAACTGAATAATGAGAGTAGGCTTGAATATATAATTTTCCTTCCCTTATTTCTGTAGTGAAATTGAAAGTGAAGTAGGAATGAGAATGAAAATAAGAATTTTCTGCTGTGGTGAAAAAACATCTCTCCACCCTTCTCAATCCATTTGTGCAAATGATACTTGATGATGGTAATGAGCAGTCTGGGGTTACAGGATACTGGATAGACAAGTGCTAAAGGCTAGTAAGTAGATTTAATGCACTGTTTTCTTTTACCTCTTTCCTCCCTTCTACTGTATTTTACTGCCTGTCTTGTGTCACCACTTAGAGATCCTTTGTCAGCTTGTGTAAGGATTAAGTGTGAATTTAAGGTAGGTGTTTCAGGCAGTGCTGATACCTGAAGTAGTTGTAAAGAGGAAATGGTATAAGAAAATGTCTAGTAGTAATGATGAGAAGGGGGATTTCTCATGTCAGCCATTTGTAGATAAGGGAGTCTTTTAGATTGAGTTTCTGTCAATGGAAATACCTTTGCAGATATAGGTATTTTCTATCTTTGCTATGCAGAATTCTAAAAATAGGACGTTCATGTCAATCAAAAATATTTTATATATGTCATAAGAATTGTAGACAGCTTTCTAATAAGAAACAGCTAGTTTTGCTTTTCATATCTACTTGAGAACTGAAGTAGAGCTATATATATTTTCAGTTGTCGTTGTATGATTTTTTTCCCCATAATCCTTAGGCACATGATTCTGTTATTAAAACAAATGTTATTATGCTTGGCATCTCTTTTCCTAAACATAAAGTATTCACATAAAAATACCAAGAAAATGTAAAGGCTGTAGTTGTTAGGAATAACAGTACAATATCCACTCCATTTAGTATTTTTTTAACCTATCCTGTGAAGATCTTTACTTTAGCAAATTTCATAAATTTATTTAGTCTCTGAATTTACTTATTTTGTATGCCAGAGTGATTAAAACCTTAATCACAAACCTGTACAGTTTATAAATTAATCAGAGAGAAATAAAAATATGTAACCTGATTAACAGTGCTATGCTCAAGGTCATGGTATTATGGGTGATCTTTATTATATTTTTCTGTATTAAAAATTCATGTTTTATAGCAATGACAATATAAAAGTAGTTAAATAAGACAGATTACTGTTACTGAAGCAGGAAAGAAAAAACACAGGATTGGTCAATGCTGAAGACTTAATCCAGAAAAAACTGAGTTACAAAGATCAGTTTTGAGCAGTATTTTAAGATTCAACTATATAGCCAAGATTAGATGTTTAATTCTTGTTGATTATTGAAATTGTTCTTCATAGTTTGACATAAAGGATGAGTTAGAATGGTGGTTTAGGATAAACTGAAAAATACATTTCTGATTTATTATTCTTTATCAAACACCTAAAACAAGAAAATTATGACAGGAAGAGAAACACTTTGAATTAGAGATAATTTTAGACTAAAATCAAAAGGTCTAAAAATGAAGGAATGAATGTAATGTTAGTGTTTTTACTGAAACAAAGTTTTGAAATTGTTTTTGAGATTAGGATTACAGACTATTTATAATTGAAATTTCCTTAATTTTTTTTCTTCTATGGCCTTCAACTTTAAAATATTGACCAACTCCATGATTACAAGAAACCTTGATCAAGTTTTATTTATTTGTTTAAATTTTTTTCAAGTGAGGTTTTACTCTATTTTCTTTACATATTTTTCCCAGTCATACCCATTCTGATACAGAATCAAAAAGTACCTCTTTTTATGCTGGGATCATTGCTCAATCAGCAAAATAAGTAAGGTCAAAACTGCCCACAGAAAAGCTTCCTCATTTTGCCCTATGTGAATTCAAACTGCCATTCTATCAGGGGGAAAAAATGAAAAGAATTTAATAATCAATAACAATAAAAGCTAAAGGAAACAGTGACTGATAAACAGTCAATTAGTGAGGGGCACATAGTATTTTAGCCATTTGATTTTGTTACTTTTAGTTATCTTTGTTGTAAGGTTTCTTTCTAGGGGATTTTTTACATTTCAAAAAATAGAGTAAAAATAAAAAGTATTGGTGAAGATCCTTTGATTATTTTGTGGGAAAAAAATTAACAACAAATGTAGTGGATCTTAATTTTAGTCCCACATTACTCTTGTGTGGAATTTTGTGGAATGTGTGGAATGCATCTCCATTTAAAAGCTTTCTAAACTGTACAGTGGACAAAGGGGTTGAGGAATACTGAAGTAAATTATTGGGTTGGTCAAAAAGCTCATTTGTTTTTTTCTGTAAGATGGCTCTAGTAGTGCTTAGTTGTCTTTAACGTCATCTGAAACAGTTTTGTTAGATTGTATTGTGACAGCTGTCATATCAACGTGCATTTAAAAAAACTTACCAAAATTGGTGAATTTTTGTGCAGCCATTTTAATATTAAAGATGGAAGAAAATGCACAACATATTCAGCACGTTATTCTTAATTTCAAGAGAGGTAAAAACGCAACTGAAACAAAAATAGATTTGTATAGTATATGGAGAAAGTGCTATGACTGAATGTGTTAAAAATGTTTTGTGAAGTTTCATGCTAAAGAGATTTCTCATTGGATGATGCTCCACAGTCAGGAGAGCAGTTGAAGCTGATAGTGATCAAATCAAGACATTAATTGAGAGTGATCAATGTTATACCATGGAGGAGATAGCCAACATACTCAAAATATCCAAATCAGTAAAATTGATGAAAATGAAAAATATATGTTTTTTATTTTACAGAAAAAAAATAAGTGAACTTTTTGCCCAACCCAATACTATATATTAGAGAAAAAATCTAGACAAAAGGAGATCAGCTAAGAGACCCTTACAGTAATGTGGCTTAGAGTCAAATAGCATACATAACAGTAGTGGCCATGAAAATAGAGAAGATTTTTTGAAAGGTTAGAACAGCTATTTTAGTCAAAATATAGGGGGAGAGGCAAAGGTGATGTCAAAAGTTTTTTTTTGCCTGGTTAAATATAAGTTGCCATTACTATCTAGTTTGGAAATATGTGTGTTGGGATTGGGGCAAAGAGAACAGAGTAGAACACAGATTGGCTTGTCCAAGGGATAGTGGTAGTGATTTAGGTTGGAATGTATCCCTTGGAAGGGTAGGATTGGAAGCCTTTTCTGTGGCAGTTGAAGCTTTGGTGCGGACAGATGAACTGACCAATGGAGTGATGATAATGTATGACTGAGGACAGGTGCTTAGACACCAGTAGGGTCCAATTTTACATAATTAAGTATTCCTCTTTCTTTCTAACTTGTGCTCCTGTAGCACAGTTTTGTTTGCCTTTATTGTATTTATCACTTACCAGTTCACTTGTCAGTCTTTCCCAGTAAACTTAGTCCCTTGAGTAGAACTCTGCCTTTTATCTTTGTATCCCTAGTACCTAGGAACATGCCTCATAGATTTAAGGTACACACACACAAAAAAAGAAGCTAATATAGATTTTTTTCCTATAATTGGGTCTAATCTTTATATTCATAACCTTTAAATTTTAATTTTGGGTATAATTTTTGTAATGAATTTGTGGTTATGTCTTCTTGAACTGAGTATATTAGATTAATTTTACCCTTTTAAAAATGGCCCAAACTATCATTATGAGCATTGTTCTATTTTTATAGACAAAACTGTAAATAATGGAGACTATAAATATAAAGTATGCTGTCCTTAATATTTGATAAATGATTGTTGAATCAACTTGCCTTATTTTACTGTATACTGTGAATTTTATTTCTCCTCTTACCTGCTATTCCCCCTTCCCTACCCACTGGTTCCCACATACCAATGTCAACCAAAGATTTTTTAAAAAGTAAAGTTTTGCCAACAGAAAAATGAGTTAAAAACTTGTAGGGATGTTGCAGTTGGTATAATGTGTGTGTCTGTTTATTGGTATTAGAAGATAGTAGTAGTTTTTTGTATATGTGTAAATTTACTTGTATTCTAACTTCACATATAAAAATTTTGAAACTTCAATATTAATCTTCTAAATATGGGGGTGAAATTTATACTAGTTGCAAAATCTGAATACCTGAGAACCACTGATTAAAACGACTAATTTGTTGTGCTTTAAAGGTGGATATACTGATGCCCATTGCAAGGATTATTTTAGAATAGATGGCTAATCCCCATGCCTTTAAGGGGTTATCTGAATATCTCTTATTCCCATAAAAGATACCTCTTATACCTCTACTTTATAAAAATTCCTCTTCCTATTTATACAGGTTGTTCATAAATCCTTTCTTTACATTGAAGGGACCTGTGTGGTCTTACACATATCGGTAAAGTTGTTTCACAAGAGAATAACAGAGGATGTAATTGATTTTTGGCTTTTTTTGATTCTTTCCATTTCATATACAGAATGTATTCAAAGAGTTTTACATTTAGGATCAACTAATTTTATCATAAATATGTTTATTATAAGAGTGCTCCAAACACAGAAGATGCTGTGTTTGTAGATACTATGTTCTATCCATGCAGTGTTTTACTTTTTAAATTAAATTTGACTCTTCAGGTTTTCCTCAGCTTCATTGCTCTGTATATTATTTCACCAGGCATTGAGTTTACAACCTTGGTATAGATGTATGATTGTGAGCCATGGCTATATAGTGGATTCATCTGAGGAGTATTAAAATGAATGACCAGTTCCCACTCCAGACCAATTAAATGAAACTTCTGTGTGATTCCAGTGTGCAGCCAGAGTGGAAACTATTGCCAGAAGTCTAACAAATAATACAGTGAGTTGCAGGGACTTAATAACTGCATTTAAGTGACTTTTCGTGGCTAGTAGAATCAGCGTACTTTGCTCTGGTGCAAAGCTTTATTCATATTCATGAAAATTCATGAATTAAAAACTCATAAAGAGATGCAAGGTGGTTTAGTAATTCGAAGTAGGAACTTTGGCACTTGACTACCAGATTTGATGTGTACCCTTGGCAAGATGACTTAATCTCTGTGTACTTCAATTTCCTTATCTGTAAAGTAAAATACCTGCCTTAATGGGTTGGTATTAGCATTAAAGGAGTAAATATTTGTAAAGTACTTCTCAACTTTTTGTAGTTGGTGTCAATGCAGTGCCATCCTCTTTGCAGTGAGGTAAAAAAGAAGGAAACTTTACTCAGTGCAAAACAGCTCAGTTGTGATACAGCACCACTGTGAGGTGGCCCTGGGGCCAGTCCCCTCTCCAGGGGAGCAGTGTTGGTCTGGTCAACTGCACTCTGTTGCACTCCGTTTTGGTCTCCTGTGCTCTGCTACACTGTGCTGCTGTGCTCTGCTTTGGAGAGAGACTGGTGTTTTAGCTTCAGCCAGGTAAGGGCAGTGTTTGTTCCATCAGTGTTGGTGGAAGGGCAAACTGTGCTCCCTGAGCCAGAGGGGAGGGGCTTTATATAGGCAGAAGTCCCTGCCCCTGGTGTCTGATTGGTCTATTATACAGATGAGGAATCCGAATCCTCCTGGTTTGATCCAGAAGACAGTGTGGTTGGAACTGGAGACTTATGCTAAGTGAAATAAGCTAGTCAGTGAAAGACAAATACGATATGATCTCATTTATAAGAGGAATCTAATGAACAAAATAAACTAAAAAGCAAAACAGGACCAGAAACAGGGAAACATGGAACAGACTGACAGCTGCCAGAGGGGAAGCAGGGGTGGGAATGGTGGAAAGAAGGGGAAGGGATTAGTCAAAGAACGTGTATGAATGACATGAGCAGTGGTGTGGGGTTTGACTGTGGGAGCAGGGAGTGGACTGGGTGGAGGAGGGCAAAGGGGGAAAAACTGGGACAGTTGTGATAGAATAAACAAGAAAAAAAATAAAGGCACTGTCTTGACTGGTCAGAATGGAACTGCTTCTGTTGATCAGTGAAGATGCTAATGGGGATATAGTTGCACAGCTCCAATTAGGGAATAATATCTCAGTTCTGTTGATTGAAATAGTATTCCATGAACTGTTCATGAATTCCTCAGTGGCTGGCTCATATGGCAGAAACACAGTTTAGGAAGGCATTTCAGTGCAGGTACCAGGCAACTTAATGTAGGCTTCTCCCTGAAGTGCGATTTGGGTGAGAGGTCCTTGTTTATAACAGCTGTGAGGCTGTGAGTTTTTAGGCTTTTTGTTTCAATGTTGTTTACATTTAAGGTCAGTTAAACCACCAGGAGCCCTTAGTAGGCATCTTCTTTTTTAGGGTCTATATCCTTAAGGCAGCATCTGGCACACAGGAACCCTTAACTTTGTTAAATACATAATTTAAAAAATAACAGAGTGTACTTGTAGCCTGGGTTCATTTAGGGACTATAACATTGGAGACTGAGTCGCCCCTGAAATTTTTACCTAGACTGATCTGTAGTATCTTCTCCAGTATTAGAAAGGCTGTAACATTTTTGCCCCTCTTTTGTTCTTACATTTCTAAGTTTTTATATGAAACGTCTGACCTTTTTAGTGCATTACAATATTGTCCCCTACCCCCATCAGAGAAATGACTAGTCATAGCATGTTGGATGTAAGATGCAGGTGATCAGGTGGTTTCTTTGTTTCATGATTTTTTATAATTTTTTTCAGTTATAGTTGACATATGTTGTTATATTAGTTTCAGGTGCACAGTCCAGTGATTAGCTATTACATAACTTAATAAGTGATCATCCCAATAAGTCTCTTACCCATCCGACACTATAAGGTGGTTTCTTTGAGTTTCAGGAGCTGGTTCAACACCAGCCAGCTTGGATATTTCCACCTTGAGATGTATCACTATATCAGGTACTCAAAAATGCTGAGAAGGCTGGTCTGTTTGTGGTTTAACTGTGTTGATTTGATAATCTGGTTCTGAATACTTCAGTTTAATGTCTTGGAATAACTGCTAAACTTGTTTTCACTTGGTCATGAGTTTCTCTGTCATTAAAGGAAATGACTTCTAAAGGTTCTTTTAACTTGAATTTGGTAATCTGTTCATCTACAGATAATGTATTTTACAGCCGGTATTTGGTAATGTACCTAAGTAAACCACTAGGTTTACTTGAATTTCTAAAAGTTCAAGACTTGGCTTGTGATACTTAAGTAAATCTTTGTTTTTGATTCATTTTACAGATTTTGATGACCTCAAACTTAATGAAATAGTTATTAGTTTCTAACTTTTAATGTGCTCGTGACATGTCATTTAAAAAAATAAATTCATTGAGGTACAATTTGTGTACAATGAACCTGCACCCATTTAAAGTATATAATCCAGTGGGTGTTGCCTGATGTATTCTCCTGTGAAACCATTACTAAAATCAAGTTATAGAATGTTTCCTTATGCTCCTTTGTAGTCAGTCTTTCTCTATTCCTGTCTTACCAATCTCTTGTTACATAGATTTGTCTTAATTTTTTAGTTTTATTATAAGGAATTATGTGGTACCTATTCTTTGCCAAAGAACTTTCTTTGGCTTCTCCATTTCCTATACTGTTCTTAACTTCCTCCTGTCTATTTTGTGCCTACCAATTTGCTTCCTATTCCCTGTACTTTTTCCTGAATTGTCCCCCTCCCTACTGATAAGCCTCCTCATGTGATCTCCATTTCTGTGATTCTCTTCCTGTTCTAGTTATTTGCTTAGTTTATGTTTTTGTTTTTTAGGTTTAGTTGTTGATAATTGTGAGTTTATTGTCATTTTACTGTTCATAGTTTTGATCTTCTTCTTCTTAGATAAGTCCCTTTAACATTTCATATAAGGGCTTGGTGATGAACTTCTTTAACTTGACCTTATCTGGGAAGCACTTTACCCTTCCATCCTCAATGATAGCTTTGCTGGATAGAATAATCTTGGATGTAGGTCCTTACTTTTCATGACCTTGAATATTTCTTTCCAGCCCCTTCTTACCTGTAAGGTTTCTTTTGAGGAATTAGCTGATAGTCTTATGGGAACTCTTTTTGTAGGTAACTCCTTTTCTCTTGCTGCTTAAATATTCTGTATTTATCTTTAACCTTTGACACATTTTAATTATGATGTGTTTTGGTGTGGCCCTCTTTGGGTCCATCTCGTTTGGGACTCTCTGAGCTTCCTGGACTTGCATGTCTGTTCCTTTGCCAGATTGGGGAAGTTTGCTTTCATTAATTGGTCAAATAAGTTTTCAGTTTCTTCCTCTTCATCTTCTTCATCTTCACCCCTACGATTTGGATGTTGGAATGTTTAAAGTTGTCCCAGAGGTTCCTATACCTCTCCTCATTTTCTTGAATTCTCGTTTCTTCCTTCTATTCTGATTAGATGTTTCTTTCTTTCTTTTGTTCCAAATCATTGATTTGAGTCCTGGTTTCCCTCCGTTCACTGTTGGTTCCTTGTATATCTTCCTTCATTTCAGTTTGTATAGCCTTCATTTCTTTCTTTATTTTCTAAGCATACCCACTCATTTCTGTGAGCATCCTGATTACCAGTGTTTTGAACTCTGCATCTGATAGCTTGGCTATCTCCTCGTTAATTAGTTGTTTTTCTGGAGTTTTGATCTGTTCTTTCTTTTGGGCCACATTTCTTTGTCTTGGCACACCTGTTAACATGAGGAGCAGAGCCTGAGGTACTTGCCAGAGCAGGGTAATGCTCTTTGCTGCCCTCTGGTGCTTTA
Organism: Carollia perspicillata; assembly: GCA_004027735.1. Taxonomy (NCBI): domain Eukaryota; kingdom Metazoa; phylum Chordata; class Mammalia; order Chiroptera; family Phyllostomidae; genus Carollia; species Carollia perspicillata. The sequence continues at coordinate 17,955 of PVKM010012954.1, read as the reverse complement.
TATGAGGGAGGGGTCAGAGAGGGAACAATGCCACTTGCTAGGTTGCTCGGCTCTTGCCCTGCTTTCCATCAATTCCCTCTCTTCCCTCAAGCATTGTGTCTTTTCATGTGCTGATTCCTGGGTGGGTGGGCTTGTGTGCACTCTAGGATCCTGTGTGCCTCTCCAGTGAGACCGGGAGTTTTTCCTGCTGGTGCAACCCCCACAGATATTTATAGCCACAGGTTTTGATGCTTTAGTTACCCACATTGGAACCCTGCATTGAACAATTTATCTTGCTCCCCAGTTGTTTGTCCCAGCTTATCTAAACGTGAATATGGCACCCCCCCAGTCCATCAGCCACTGCCTCACCCGCCCTGGTCTGCCTGCTTCCTCCTTGTCACACATCCTCTCCACCCCAGTTTTACATCTCTACCACTCCTACCTGTCTGGATGAATGTTTCTTCTTTAACACCTTGGTTGTTGGACTTCCATAGAGTTTGATGTTCTGGCAGTTCTGGCTGTTTTTTGTTTTTAAATTAGTTGTCATCCTTCTTTCAGTTGTGCGAGGAAGTGAAGCTTATTTACCTATGCCTCTATCTTAGCCAGAACTTGCTATGAGAAATTTCTGAATTTTTACTGCCTATGTATTTTTAGGATTTTTAGAGGTTTGTGATTTACATTTATGTTTTGTATTCATTTTTAGTGTATTGTTGCATATGTTGTAAGGTGGTGGTCTACTATTCAACGTTTTGCCTCTGTCAAATTTTCCCATCACCATTTATTTAAGAGACTGTCTTTATGCCATTGTATGTTCTTGCCTCCTTTGTCAAATATTAATTGATTATAAAGGTGTGGTTTTATTTCTGGGCTCTGTATTCTGTTCTGTTGATCTCTGTGTCTGATTTTGTGCCAGTACCATGCTGTTTATATTACTATGTTCTTGCATTATAGTTTGATATCAGGTAGTGTGATCCCACCAACTTTGTTGTTTCTCAGGATTGCTGAAGCTATTGGCATCTTTTGTGGTTCCATATAAATTTTGGAATATTTGTTCTAAATCTGTGAGATATACCACTGGTATTTTTTAAAGATTTTATTTATTTATATATGTTTAGAGAGAGGAGAAGGGAGGGAGAGAAACATTAATGTGCGGTTGCCTTTTGTGCGCCCCTTATTGGGGACCTGACCCACAACCCAGGCATATGCCCTAAGTAGTAATTGAACTGGTGACCCTTTGATTCCCTGGCCAGTGCTCAATCCTCTAAGCCACACCAGCCAGGGCGCTACTGGTATTTTAATAATAATTACATTGAATCTGTAAATTCTGTTGGATAGTATGGACATTTTAATGATGTTTATTTTTCCTAACCATGAACATGACTTATACTTCCACTTATTTGTATCTTCTTCAGTCTTCTTAAGTATGTTACAATATTCCAAATATAGGTCTTTTACCTCATTGGTTAAATTTATTACTAGATATGTTATTATTTTTGTTGTAAAAGTAAATAGGATTGTTTTCCTAATTTTTCTTCCTGATAGTTTATTCTTGGTATATGAAAATGCCGAGGACTTCTGAATATTAATTTTGGATCTTGCTACTTTCCCATAATCACTTATAGATCTACTAGGTTTTCGGTGGGGTGTTTAGGACTTATATAGACAGTATCATGTCATCTATGAATAATGACAGTTTTACTTCCTCCTTTCCATTTTGGGAGCTTTTTATTTCTTCTTATATTCTGATTAATGTAGCTAGGACTTCCAGTACTATATTGAATAAGAAGGGTGAAAGTTAATATCTCAGTCTTGTTTCTAACCTTATGGGAAACACTTTTTAATTTTGCCCATTGAATATGACATTGGCTGTAGGATTTTCACATAATGGCCTTTATTATGTTAAGGTATGATCCCTCATTTCCCACATTGCTGTGATTTTTTATCATAAACAGGGTCTGGATTTTATCAAAAGTTTTTCCTGCATTCTATTGATATGATTATATTATTTTTTAAATTGTTTATTTATTTATTTTTAAAGAGAGGGGAAGGGAAGGAGAAAGGGAGAGAAACATCAGTGTGTGGTTGTCTCTCGTGCTCCCCGCTACTGGGGACCTGGCCTGCAAACCAGGCATGTACCTTGACCAGAAATTGAACCAGTGACCCTTTGGTTTGCAGCCCTGCACTCAATCCACTGGAGCTACACCAGCTAGTGCTGATTATGATCATGCTAGTTTTATCCTTCATTTTGGTTTATGTAATATGTCATGTTATTGATTTGAAAATATTGTACCAAATTAGTGAGCCTGAAATAAATCCCACTGGATCGTGGTATATGATGTTTTTAATGTAATGCTAGATTTGGTATGCTAATGTTTTGTTGAGGATTTCAGCATGTAGGTTCACTAGGGATATTGACCTATAATTTTCTTTTCTTTGTTTTGTCTTTATCTGGTTTTGGAATTAGAAAGATGCTGGCTTTGTAAAATTAGCTTGGAATCTTCCTTTTTCTTGAATATTTGGAATAGTTTGAGAAGGATAGGTGTTAGTTTTTGAATGGCATGTAAAATTTTCTGTGAAGCCATCCAGTCTAGGACTTTTGTTGCTGGGAGTTTTCTACTGATTCTATTATATTAGTATAATTGGTCTATTCATGGTTTATGATTCTTCCTGATTCAGTTTTGGAAGATTATATGTCTAGGAAATTATCTGTTTTGCCCAGATTGTCCAATTTGTTGGCATGTAGTTCTTCATCATGTTTCCTTATTATCCTTTGGAATTCTGTGGTATCAGTTGTTCCTTTTCCCCTTTCATTTCTGATTTTATTTATTTGGGTCCTCTTTTTTTCTTGATGAGTCTGGTATTAAAGATTTGACAAACGTGTTTGTCATTTCAAAGAACTAGCTCCTGCTTTCATTGATTGGTTTCATTGATCTTTTGTATTGCTTTTTACTTCTTTATATCAATCGTTTCTTCTCTGATCTTTGTTGATTCCTTCCTTCTAGTTATTCTGGGTTGGTTTGTTGTTCTTCTATTTTATGTGTAGGGTTGAATTATTATTTTCCCTCTCATTACTGCTTTTTCTGTGTTCCATAGGTTTTGGGTGGTTTTGTGTTAATTTTCATTTATTTCCAATTGACTTTTGATTTCTTCTTTTATCTTGTTAATCCATTCATTGCTTAATAACATGCTATTTAGTTCCTATGTGTGGGAATGTTACTCATGGTTTTAAATTGTAATTGATTTCTAGTTTTATACGACTGTGGTGAGAAAAGATGCTTGATAAGATTTCAGTCTTCTAGAATTTATTAAGACTTACTATGCTTCCTAACATGTGGTCTATTTTCCAGAATGGTTCCTGTGCACTCGAGAAGAAAGTATAGTCTTATGTTTTGGGAAAAAACGTTCTGTATATATCAGTTGAATCCATACCATCATGTGAGTCCTGTAACGTCACTATTGCCTTGTTTATTTTTTGTCTGGAAGATCGATCCATTGGTGTCAGTGCCATCTCCTACTATGAGTGTGTCTCTGTTGATGTCTCTCTTAATGTCTACCAAGATTTCATTATATGTTACATTCTTCTTTTGGATCAGTCTCTTTAGTATCATTACATAGTAACCTTCATTGCTTTTTGTTAAGGCTTTGTTCTGAAGTCTATTTTGTCCAATATAAGTATTGCTATCCCAGCTTTTTCTTTCTTGGTTTGCATTTGCATGGTGTATGTTTTTTCCATTTCTTCACTTTTCAGTCTGTGCATATCTGTTGTTCTGAAGTGGGTCTCCTTTTGTTCTGAAGTGGATAAAACATGATGTATATGGGTCATGTTTTATCCATTCATCGACCGTATGTCTTTTGATTGGAGCATAAAATCATTTACATTTCAGGTTATATTATTGTAAGGTTACTGTCTAAGGTTACATGTAAGGTTATTATTTATTGCCATTTTATTTTTTATGGCTATCTTTCCTTCTCTGTTCTTCTTCTTTTTTTTTTCTTAAAGCAGGTTCTTTAACATTTCTTTCTATACTATGGTTGTAATGAACTCTGTTATCTTGTTTTCATCTGGGAAAGTCTTTATTTCACTTTTCATTAGCAGTCTTGCTGGATAGAGTAGCCTTGGTTATATGTTCTTGTTTTCCATCACTTTGAATATTTCATGCCAGTTCCTTCTGGCCTGAACTCTTTCTGTTGAGAAATCAGCTGACAGCCTTATTTATGGAAGCTCCATTGAAGGTAACTGTCTCTCTCTTGCTGCTTTTAAGACTCTCTTTTTGTGCTTAACCTTTGCCATTTTATTGGTGTATCTTTTGCATGGGCCTCTTTGGGTTTATCTCAGTTGGACCTCTCTGTACCTCTTGAACTTGTGTGACATTTTTTATCAAGTTAGGGAAGTTTTCAGCCATTATTTCTTCAAACAGGTTCTCTATCCCTTGCTCAGTCTTTTCTCCTTCTGATACCTCTATTATGTGAATGTTGTTATACTTGATATTGTCTACAGGTCCCATAGACTTTCTTCATTTATTTAAAAATTGTCTGTCTTTTTGATATTCTGTCTGGGTGCTTACTGTTATCTTGCCCTCGAACTCACTGTTTCAGTCATCTGCTTCATTTACACTGCTCTTGAGTCTTTCTAGAATATTCTTCATTGCTGGTATTATATTCTTTATTTCTTTTTTTAAATATTTTACTTATTTATTTTTAGAGAGAGGGGAAGGAAAGGAGAAAGGGTGGGAGAGAAACATCAATGTGTGGTTGCCTCTCATGTGTCCCCCACCAGGGACCTGGCCTGCAACCCAGGCATGTGCCCTGACTGGGAACCGAACCGGTGACCCTATGCTTCACAGGCCCATGCTCAATCCACTGAGCTACACCAGCCAGGGCATATTCTTTATTTCTGACTGGTTCTTTTTTCCTCTGTTCCCTTGTAATGTTACTCTTTTTAGGTTCTCACTGAAATCATCCATTCTTCTTCCAAGGTACTTGAACATCTTTCTAACCATTGTTTTAAACCCTGTATCTGGTATCTTGGTCTCTTCCATTTTATTTAATTCTTTTTCTTTAGATTTACTTATTATTTTACTTGGAGAATATTTCTTTGTCCACTTTTTCTCTGTGTATTATACAAATCTGCTATGACTTCCAAACCTTCTAAGGCATCTTTATGATATAGGTGTCTTTTGGGGTTCGGTGCTATAGTCTTTTGGACCACCTCAGCTTGGTGCTCCAGAAATATTTCTCGTGGGTTTTGTGCAGTCTCCTGTTTTAGTTGAATCTTGAAAGCTGTTTGCCATCTGGTGGGTGGAGTTAATGCATCAGGCTGGCCGACTATAAGGATAATAAATTTTGATCACTATGGATGAGTTGCTATGTGGGGGGCTTCCCCCAGAGGTGGAGTTGTTCCCAGCAGGGTCTAGTGCCTGGCAGAATTCCAGTTTTGGTGTGCTGCTATTGTGGCTAGTTGGGTCAAGCTCTGGTGTAGTCTGAAGCACACCACTGGTCGTGTTGCTTCTCAGTGCAGTTCGGTAGGGTTCAGGTACAGGTCAATGCCAGACATTGTGTGTAACTGTTCTTGAGCTCCCTGTCTGGAACTACTGTTCTATTTACTGCATGTGGTTGCATCTACTGGGCCTGGGTGAGCCTGGGAGAGGCCAATCTCTGTACAGTGGTCAGCTTCCTCCATCTTAGAGTTGAAGGGAGGCATATAAAAGTTTCAAGGCTCCCTGAGGTCTGCTCCCACCTACCAGCTACTCAATCTTTCCAATGGGGTAGTGCCAGCTGAGTCCACAGGAGTGTGGCAAGCACTTCTTCCTGTTCCCAGATAGAAACCACCCAGAGGTGCACTCCCTTTACCCTGTGGAGCTGAGCTCAGCAGGACAGGGCCTCCAGGACTTGGGTGGGCAGATCCCATGAGTCTCCTGTTGTGGTTGGTGCCAGCAAGCCTATAGGAGGACAGCAGGCACTTCTTCCTTTTCCTGATGGAGTGCAGCCCCCAGGTCCTCCCTCTGGACTGAGCTCAACAGAGTGATATAGGGGGACTCAGCTGTAGGAAAATCAGGTCATATGATTATTCCATTGGAGGAATAATGTGGGCTGAATTTGGAGGGTAGATATGAGTGCTCCTTCCCACCTGCGATGTAGCCACACAACCTAGCACATGTTCCTCTCATTCCCTCACAAAAGCCTCCTTGGGAGAGGTGCACTCTGATTACCCTGTGGGACTGAACTCAGTAGGATGGGTCCATAGGGAGTGGAAGGGTAGGCCAAATGAATCCACATGTATGAGGGGGAGTGGAGTCAGCAATGCTCTTGAGGTTGGGAAGAATGGTCCTATTTCCAGAGGTACACAGTTCTCAATCTCTTCCAAGAGTTCCTCAAGGAAAAGAGCTCCCTGAAAGTCCCTACTGAGTGCAGCCAGCAGATGCCTCTGCAGGACCCAAGTACAGCAGAGTACTGTTGCCAGTAATTGGGGGAGGGGGCAGTGCACTTCCCAGGCTGGTGCTATAAAAATAGGAGTGCTTGACTCTGGGAAGCTTGCTTCTGGTTCTCTAACCAAATGTCTTCTCTCCTTGGCAGATTGAATCACCACTGATTTTTACCACCAGGAGATGCTATGCAGGCTCCTCTTCCTGTCTCTGTTGCTCTGGATTAGGGAATCCCTGCATGAGTTTGATACCCTAAGCTCCTGGGGTGGAGGTGTTTTGCTGTGAGATATCACTCCTGCTTCTCAGTCATTGCTTGTGGGTGGGGTGGGGGGGTCATCCCTTTCCACTATCCGCCCTTTTTACTTGTCTCTATCTGACTTTTTCTGTAAATCCTTCGTTATAATATTTCAGTTCAGCTAGACTTCAGTTGCTATTCAGGTTGATTAATCTGTAATTTAGCTGTAAATCTGGTTGGGCACTGGGAGCAGGTGACTATAGCTTTGTCCTACTCTTCAGCCATCTCGGATTCTTTCAGTTATGTTTTGAAGAAAGAAATTTGCTGTACCATATGTCAAAAGAGAGGTTAATTTATAAATAAAAACATGCTTTCAACTCTAAAGAGTTCAGGGATTCTATTGATTCTCTTGAGTTTGGACCTGTAAATACAACTTTCCTTGAATTTATTAAGAGCAAAAATGAATAATTTCTTACTTATTTCATTGTAGTTGGTACTTAACAAAGACAGTAGCAGTCAACTGCTACTGTTGAACAGTTGAATATCTTCAACTGTTCACACAATTACTAAAAATGGAACTCTGCCTTTTGAATTTCTATTAATTTATTCCTAGTTATAACTCCCTTTTCATAGGAAGTATCTCATATTTATTCTTTAGTTTGACATATGTTTGTGAAGGTTAATTTAGAAACAATTATGTTATTGTCTTGATATTGGGACCATGCTTTTAATTATTTGGTTCATTGATTTCCATATTCAACTGGGTTTGGCAACTTTAGATTACTATCATTTGTGTTTTAAATTATTAATTAGTTTTTAAAATTAATGTATGAACAAATTAAATATATAGAGAATATAATAAATAGAAGTCATGTTAAAGGGACTTTGTTTTAGAATTTTATAAGACAATCAGATGACTTTATATTTTAGACTAGGCAGAGCTTTGAGCTGATCTTAAAACTATGTACTGAAATAAATGATTATTGATTATTGATTACCTCTTAATTTAAAGTTAGGCTGCAGGACACATATTTTAAAATTTGCTTTCTAAAAATAATTTTAGAATTTTCTTTTTTAGGGCAAAGTGAAATATATGTATTTAATGGAGATTTTCTTCTCTCTTTTTTTTCCTGTAAGACACATTCATATTTTTATAGGATTCTACAATAGGTAAGAAAATAAATTATCACAATGATTTAGTCATTACAAATACCTATATATTGGAATCATTATGAGGCTAATTATTAATTACTGAGTGCTCTGATTGATTGAACTTGAATATATTTCTTGTTCTCTTGACTATATCTTTGAAACAAAGGAAGTTCTTAGTTCCTTTTGATAATGTAAAAGTATTATCCTTTCAAATAAGACAGTTCTTAAAATCTTGGTTGACTTAATAACTAAACGGTAATACAAATCCTTAGAATTGAGTTTTAACATCTTTTTGATTTGTATGCAGTTTGAATATGTATATTGAGCACTAGTTAACCTTAACTTTTTGACTTTTTAGAGCCCACATTATAAGTTATTTTGAAAATACTGTGTTTAAAGGGTAAATACCTTGTATTTTGAATACTATAAAAAACATAACAGGCCATTATGAAAAGAAAGACCCAAATTTTTCTACTCTTTTTATTTAATAACTTTATTTTAAAATATGGTGATGAGCTTCTAAGTATATTCTGGAAATAATGTGGACCCTGGCCTACAAAAAGCCCTTGTGTTGTGGCTGCAACTAACAAATTCACAGGGACTAAAGAAGGCCTGCGGAGAGAAAGGGAAGGCATGGCCACTCTCAGAGTGAGAGAGGGCTGCAACCCTTGCCTGGACAAGCTTTTATTGCTTTTCTGGGCACATTATATGGAGGATGGTCCTCATTTACTATGCACAAGTTCACTTTAGGTGGTTACTTTTTATAGACAGGATGTTGCTAGTTACAGCAAACGAGAAGGATATTTGCAAATGCAAAGGGCTAAGTGGTTGAACAGGTTACAGCCATCCTTGGGAGGTTTAACAGAGTTTAGAAAGTTACTTTAAACATATGCAGTAAACATTTGCAGCCTCAGGGTGAGGGAGTTTTAGCAAAAGTAAGCCGCACAGCAGCCTAGATAAAATGCAGGCCTGATTCCCCTTGGGAAAACGTATCCATGAGTGTGGGTCCTATGTGCCAACTTCACTCCCCACTGGCCTTTCTGAGTGGGGTCTGGGCTACATTTCCCACTGCCATGTGGAATGGTCCCCTATATGGAAAGTGGAATTTTCAGATAACTAAATGCTGTGTTTTGTTTAACTTTAAAACCACTAGACATTGAACATAGTATATACCTGGTAGTCTGATTTGATAACATTTTCTAAAAAATAAATGCATGCACAAAAATAAATTCAAGGGGGATAAAAGACTTAAATATAAGCCGTAATACCATTAAAGTCCGAGAGGAGAACATAGGCAGGAAAATCTCAGATATTTCATGCAGCAGTATTTTCACTGTCCCTAGAGCAAGGGACATAAAGGCAAGAATATACAAGTGAGATCTCATCAAAATAAAAAGCTTGTGCATGGCTAAAGAAAACAGTATTAAAATAAAAAGATCCAAACATATGGGAAAATATATTTGCCAATGATACCCCGGACAAGGGTTTAATCTCCAAAATATATAAAGAGCTCACACGACTCCACTCTAAGAAGACAAGCAACCCAATTAAAAAATGGGCAAAGGACTTGAACAGACACTTTTCCAAGGAGAACATATAGAGGGGCCAGAGACACATGAAAGATGCTCAGTATTGCTAGCTATCAGAGAGATGCAAATTAAAACCACAATTAGTTACCACTTCACACCTGTGAGAATGGCCATCATTAAACAGAGTAACAAGTAAGTGTTGGAGAGGTTGTGGAGAGAAGGGAACCCTAGTGCACTGTTGGTGGGAGTGCAGACTGGTGCAACCACTGTGGAAAACAGTATGTAATTTTCTCAGAAAACTAAAAATGGATCTGCTTTTTTATTCAGCAATTTCACTGCTAGGATTATACCCTAAGAACCCTGAAACACCAATCCAAAAGAACCTATGCACCCCAGTGTTCATAGCAGCATAATTTACAATAGCCAAGTGCTGGAAGCAACCTAGGTGCCCATCAGTAAATGAATGGATCAGAAAACTATGGTACATTTACACAATGGAATTCTATGCAGCAGAAAGAAAGAAGGAGCTCCTACCCTTTGGGACAGCATGAATGGAACTAGAAAGCATTATGCTAAGGTAAATAAGCCAGGCAGTGAAAGACAAATACCATATGATCTCACCTTTAACAGGAACCTAATCAACAAAACAAATAAACAAGCAAAATATAACCAAAGATCCTGAAATTGAGAACAGGCCAACAGTGACCAGAGGGGAGAGGGGAGGGAATTTCAGGGGTAAAGGAGAAGAAGTGTTTGCAGGAACAACTAAGTATAAAGGACACACGGACAAAAACAAGGGGTGGTGGAAATGGGATGGAGGTGGGGAGGGCTGGGATGGGGGTAAAAGACAGAAAACTGTACTTGAACAACAATTAAAATAAAATAAAATTTAAAAATAAAATGAAATAAAAATTATATGGAAGTAAGTTTTTCAAACACAGCCAAAGCAATTGTGAAGAACAAAAGACTGGCTCTGAAAGATGTAAAGATATATTAAAATGTTATTAAATAAATAAATAAATAAATGCATGGTTTGAAATTTTGGATCCAGGGTGACTTAGATGGAATATAGGGAACATATCGGATTTGTTTTGCTCTTATAACATCTACCACATTTTACTACATCTTCTCTGCTTCCTTTGATGCCAGTAATTGCTCATGAAATTTATTATTATCTTTAGTTTTTGAAATAGACTATTTTTTCAAAAAATATATTGAAAGAATGCAAAGTATATACAGTGGCATTGTTTTGTCTCAGTAATACATTATTTAAGTGTACTACACTTTACTAATCACACATTCGTTTCAGTATCAGAATACTTAAAGTCTGGAGACTCTTGAATGTTATTGAAAACATTAAATTGAAGTTGTCTGCCATCAGTTTGGGTTGAACAAACTTACAGACAAAATTTTTGTTTTTCCTCAAAACTTCATTGGAACAGGTAGTAAGCCTTAAATCTCCATAAGAAATTGACAAGATTTCCAAGATGGCTGTAAAATAGATGAAAGCTGCATCCACTTCCTTTCTGCCTTAAACCGATTTACAACTAAATTGCAGATCAATCAACCTGACAACAAACTGAAAGCTACTGATATGAAATATTATAACCAAGGAGTACAGAAGATGCTACATAGAGACTGGCAAGAAGGGTTCAGACGTAGTGGGAGAAAGCCCCTGTATGCAGATGTGGTAGCAGCTGAGAAGCTGGAGATACATCGTGGCTATGGAACTCCCTCCCACTAGGAGCATGGAGTCTTAACCACATGTAGGGATCCCCAGCCCAGGGCAGCAGAGATGGGCAGAAGAATCTGTATAGCATCTGGTGGTGGGAATCTGTGGGGGGGCTCTGCCAGCAGAGCCCCCACAACTGCAGTGGATGAACATAATGCTACCAAGACATGATCTGCTTGGGGAGGAAAGGTGGCTAGCTTCTCTCAAGGGAGAAGGGCCCCAAATCCTTACCTCAAATAGTATTTATTAGGTTCATAACACACAGGGATACAGATAAAGCTCATCAGTCCGTGTCAGGCAGCAAGGATCAAACAATAGATAACATTTCAAAGAAATCTGAGGGCTTAATCTGAGTCAGTGTCTGTCAGGTAAGGGGGTTGCAAAAACTTTAGGAGACATACTCATTTCCTGCCCGGACCCTTATCATATGGATGAAAGCCCTCTTAGCAAAGCAGGCTTCACAGGACTTTACTAATTCTTTCTTATGCCTGATCACCCCAGAACCTGCTCTAGCTGGCAGAGGGCTGCACCCCCTCTCCATCATAGATTCAGGCTTAAGTGGATTAGAGCCAGGAAGCGCTTCTCCCAGATGGAAAGGGGACTTGGGCTATGTCACAATAGCCAGAGGGTGAGGGTCTTTTGCCCTAACTTTGCTGCAGCCCCCGAGTCCTTCCTAGATGGCCTACCACATGATCATGTCTGGTTTGAGTTGCCTCTCCTCTGAGAGGTCTTACCCATAGACTCTGACTAACTGACCAAGTGTTGGGGGCTAGAGATGGCAGAAGCAGCACTCTTGGCCAGGGAGATAAGCTTTGTTTCCTCAGTGGCTCACAGTCCAGAGTTCGCTCACTCAGCCTTAGCCACGGTGGGGGGGGGGGGGGGTTACAACTCCTGAAACCAGGCAGAGTGGTTCCCAACAGGAATCAATGGGGATTTATCCTACCTGGTAGACTCAGAGCACACCCTCACAGGGTAGAGCACCTTGTTGATTTTCAGCCTAGTTGAACTGTGTGCTTAAAAAAAACAACGGTTTTTCAAATTTTGAATAGATAAGTGTTGTTATAGTTGAACTATTATATTTTATTCACTAAAAACTTTAATACTAAAATCTAATTGCCTCGTTTGAGGGAATAATTTGACTGTAATTGTTAACTCCAAATTTGGTTATTCTATTTATGTTTTTAAGTTTATTATGTCACCAGACAATTGCCTACATTTGAACATGAGGCAAGAGAATGTGTGTCTTATGTCAAAGGACATTGAATGAAGCCCCCTTGGATCATTTTTGTATACTCTTTTACCCTTACAATTAGGTTAAGGTCATTTATTTGGCAATAGCATTCTCATACCTCTTTATCAGAACTCAAATTGATATTTGATATTTTATGTTAAGTGTGATGACTTAATTTTTTCTAACAGGTAGTAGCTGGAAGTAATCCATTGGCCAAATAATGTCTAAAATTTTTATTCAGAACATTTTATAAATACTTAAAACTTTGGAGAGGCTTCCAAAGTAATTTCTTTAGTAACATTTTTGCACTAGGATTACAGTTTTTTAAAGTACAGTATGCTTAGAACCAGTCCAAATGTATAAATAAAAATATTTAACTTGCTAATTTATGTTGTCCTATCATCTATTAACCCCTTTTTATAAAGTGTTGGGAACTGATAATTATGTAGAGATCCAAAAGTACAGTTAACTTAATTCATTTTTTTCCTTGTTTTTAGTGGGAGATTTTGATAAGATCTGGAGAGAACATTGTGAGGATGAGGAAACACTTTGTGAATATGCTGTTGCAATGAAAAATTTGGCAGATAATCATTGGGCAAAAAGTTGTGAAGGTGAAGGTCGTATTGAATGGTGTTGTAGGTGAGTGTTTTTATGAACTAACATGTTTGGTTTCTAATGTATTGTTGACACTCTCAAATTTAAATAACACTGTGTATCATTTATTGTACCAAACTGGAAGTGTTTGAAAACAATTGATGTTTTTTAAACAATTTCTCACCCCTTGGTTCACTTTCTCTAGGTTTTTCTTTGATAAAGTTTAAAATTTTCTTCTTCAACTTTATTTAAAAGAATAGCTTTAAATACACTTAACATGTTTAACATTAATCCAATAAAGTATGAAAATTAACCTGACTCATCATTAATAAGCTAGAAGATAGAACCTTCTCTGGATAAATATCCATATTTGGATTCAAGTAGAAGTGAGTATTTTTCTATAATTATAAATTTGAAAACTTATGATAAGTTTCAAAATCCTGAATTTTTGGTGTATGATAAGGGGCATTCCAGCACTTATATTGACTTTGGGGGATTTAGACCCAGGGGAAGGGTGGAAGACAGAGAGGGAGAGAAACATCAATGTGTGGTTGCCTCTTATCGACCCCATATTGGGGACCTGGCCTGCAACCCAGGCATGTGCCCTGACTAGGAATCAACCAGCAACCCTTTGGTTCTCAGGCTGGTGCTTAATCTACTGAGCTAGCTACACCAGCCAGGGCTAGGTTTATATTTTATGTCAAATTTTTATTCAAAATTTGTATGTTAGTCTCATTTAAAAATTATGTAATAGTGTCTATTTCATTCATTCAACAAATGATTCAGAGAAAAAGATGTATTTATATTATTTTATTTATTTAATAATATTTTTAGTGTTATCTACTGTGTACCTGTCATACCATAGACAATGGGAGTACAACAATTAACCAAACAGACAAAATCCGTGCTCTCATGTAGCTTATATGCTAGTGGCAGTTAGAGGCAAGAAACAATATGTAAAGTAAATATACTATAGGTATATTATATTTATTATATATTATATACATATTATATATTATATAGGTATATTATATATATTATATATTCTATAGTACCTATATCTATAGGTACTATAGAAATGATAAGTGCCATGAAAAAACCAAAGGAAAAATAAAAGAGTTTTAAATAGGGTAGACAGAGAAATCGTCACTGAAATGATATATATAAAATACTGAAAGGGAGTGAGAGCACAAGACCCAAGAAGTCTAAAGCCCTTGAGACAGGACCATGCTGGCATGTTTCAGATAGAGCAATGAGACCACTTGTGTGGCTAGAGCAGAATGAGAGGGGGAGGGTGGTAGAAAACAAGATAATGAATAGCTAGATTTTTAGTTTTTTGAAGAAATTCCATACTATTTTCCACAGTGGTTGCACCAGTTTGTATTCCCACCAACAACGTACTAGAGTTCCCTTTTCTCGACAACCTCGCCAGCACTTGGTGTTTGTTGATTTGGTTATGATGGTCATTCTGACTGGTGTGAAGTGGTATCTCACTGTGGTTTTAATTTGCATCTCTCTGATGGCTAGTGATGCTGAGCATCCTTTCGTATGTCTCTGGGCCCTCCATATGTCCTCCTTGGAGAAATGTCTATTCAGGTCATTTGCCCATTTTTTAATTGGATTGTTTGTCTTCCCTGAAACACCAGTTCAAAAGAACCCATACACCTCAGTGTTCATAGCAGTGCAATTTACAATAGCCAAGTGCTGAAAGAAACCTAAGTGCCCACCAGTAAATGAGTGGATTAAAAAAACTATGGTACATTTACAAAATGGAATACTACACAGCAGAAAGGAGGTCCAACCCTTCGTGGCAGCGTGGATGGAACTGGAGAGCATTATGCTAAGTGAAATAAGCCAGGTAGTAAAAGACAGATACCATATCATCTCAACTATAAGTGGAACCTAATCAGCAAAGCAAACAAGCAAGCAAAATAGAACCAGAGACATTGAAACAGAACAAACTGATAGTAACCAGAGGGGCTTGGGTGGGGGTAAGATGATAACCAGGAAAGAAGGAAAGGGTTGTCAGGAATACGTATAAAGGACCCATGGACAAAGCCGAAGGCAGGTAGCATTGAGAATGGGAGGTGGGGAAGGGTGGGGGAGGGGAGAGTGGCGAGGGGAAAATAGAGACAACTGTATTTGAACAACAATTAAAAACAGCTAGATTTTGTAGGGGCTGGCGGACCATTACGAAGACATTGACATTTTATTCTACATGAGATACGAAGTCATTGGATATTTTAAGAAGAGGAGTAATAGGTTTTTATTAGTATTTTAAAATGTCAATAATTATTAAGAATTAATTGCTGTGTTAAGGTAGACTATAGGAAGGGTACAAAGGCACAAGTAAAGAAACTAGTTTGGAGGCTATGCAATAATCAAGGCACAAAATTATAGTGAAAGTTTTTCTTAGAGAGTGAGGAAGTGAGTGAATGGATATGACAGTGTAGCAGGATTAATGCTCAAGTGAGTATAATGATTTAAAGATAAAAAGAGATGATGGTGTATATATTGTGATGATCATGACAATATGTAAGAAGGAAGTTGAATGTGAGAAGGGTGAGGAGCAATGAAAATGTGGTAGGTACCCTTACTGGATTCTGGAATCAAAGAACTGTGGAGTTGGGGAAACTATAGGAAGGAACCAAAATAATAGGAGATGGGATATTTGGAATTAAAGTGTTTTGGGGGTTTTGGTTTGGTTCTACAGAGAAAGTGGTTATAAATCTGACTTTTCTACAGAATATACATTTTCTCCCTCAGCTAAGAAAATGAAGTACTGGTACTTCATTTGAAGAAATGAAGAAATGGTATTTCTCAACCAAATATTTCCCTTGTAACACAAAAATAATAATGTAATCCAGTCAGGAAATCAGCACTATCACTATTTAAGACCATCATTCTTGGCTCTTAGCACCTCTGCTTTTAAATGAGTACTACAGTACGTAAGGCAAACTCTCAGACTTTATTTCTTAAATGGACTTTGATATGTGGTATTCTTTTTCTTTTTTTTTTTTACTGTTGTTCAGTTACAGTTGTCCCCATTTTCTCCCCATTATTCTCCCCCATAGTACTCCACATTCCACATACGTAGTATTCTCATAGGAGTATTTGCTTGTGTTGTACCATCCGTTTAAATAATAAACTTGCTCCCACCTCAATCTTTTTTTTCTTTGGATACACATTTTTATCAATAGATATTGTATCCACATGTGTTCTAAAATAGGTCATTTTTAGGTCAAACTGCTGAATATTAATAAGAATTTTGGTCAAACTGCTGAAAAAGAATGGTAGCAAACTATGGTGAAAAGATTTTACTGTGGGTAGTAATCCCAAGAGGAGTTTTATAACTTCTACTTTAAACTTAAAAGAAAGTTGGGGGAAAGTCTTCAAAGCAATATTGAGACTTATCTATAATTCTGACTTGGATTATATATAATTCCTTTCTTTGTTGATAGCTGTAAAACAGCAGTGTCACTGTGAAAGCTAATGTGGGCTTTAAAAAGGGTTTGATAAAAGTTTGTTTACAGTTATTTATGCTTAAACCTTTATAGGAATGGCATCTGAGGTAAGTCTTATTGACATTATCTTGTTAAGATTTTGTTGATTGGTTAGCTTGGAGAATTCTGCATATTTCTTCCAAAATGCAATAAAATTTTATTTGTAATACCAAGTATTAAAAACTAGAAACAAAATACAATATAAAGTATAATTGTATGTTTGATTAAAAAATTTGCCTTTTCTAACACTTTATACAGAGAAATATATGCACTATTTCCTGAGCCATTTGAAAGTAAATAGCAGATAACATTTCAACCTAATAACATCTCCTCTAAGAATAAGGACTATTCCTCTGCATATTTACAATATTATCATCATATTAAGACAACAGTAATTCCCTAAAATATCCTGTTCCTAAATTCATGTTTTTCTTATAGTGCCCAAAGGATACTTTATAATTTATTTTTTTAAAATCCAGTTAGAGCTCATGCGTTGCATTGGGTGATTATATTTCTTCAGGTTCATGTTTTTGTTTTCCATTAACATTGAATTTTTAGGTAAATGTATGTTTTGTGAAATAGCTCACATTCATACATTTGAACATGTTTGTGATTATTGTTTCAAGGTGGTTAATAGCATTTTTCAAATATTCTGTATTTTCTCACCAATTTTTCTTTTTGGCTTTTCACTTTTTCAATTACCAAGAGAGATGTTTTCAAGATACTATTTTTCTCAGTTTTTCTATAACAATTATTTGGCTCTTCTTTAGAGATTTCATTTTTCTATTGAAGTTCTCCATATTTTCATCTATTCAGTTAATATTTTTCTCTAGTAAAAAGTTAAAACAGTTGTTTAAAAGTCCTTGTCTCCTTATTCCAACATGTAGTTTATCTTTAGGTCTGTGACCTCTGGATAGGTTAATTTTGATTATGGATCATCTTTGTTTGCTTCACTTATGACTGATAATTTTAAATATATATATACTGGCATTGTATTTAGAAGAGACTGGTATAAATATTGTTTTTTCCTAGAGAAGGAATGTTTTTTTCTGATAGGCAGCTAGGATGAGATACAGAACGTTGGGATTCCATCAGATGTTAAACTGGATTGAGAGGGTGGATTACCTCTTTAGATAGTTTCTGTTCACCTCTGGCATCATGTACTTTGAGAGTGGGTCGTGTTGTATCTATATTAAAAATGTTGTCTTCTAGTAGGACTGTTTGACCTAAGCCCAAGGAAGAGTGCAGAGAACTTTCTCTGCTTTTTAGTTCCACTCCAAGCCTCTATTGCTGCCCCCTGTACTTGAAGATCTATAGAGGTAAACAGAAGGAGAATGGGGAGAACAATCTCTGCATTTGGGTTTCTTAAGTATTCCAGTCTGTCACACCATTCTGTGGAGGCATTAAAAGCTCTGCTAGTTCCTGTTTAATAGAACAGAATTTCTCTGCCATGGAAGACTTGATCCTGTGCATTCCAAGCAGTATTTCAACAAATGCCTGAGTGCTTGTGATGATCCCTTCCCATCAAGAAAGGACTTGTGTAAATGAATTTAGTTTCTTTTTTAAAATTTTTTATTT
>PVKM010012953.1:0-30928 GCA_004027735.1 Carollia perspicillata | reverse complement strand
AGTTACTTTGCAGGGCTGCTGAGCCCCTTCCCCACCCTTCTCTATTGCTTCTACAATAGATCTATAACCAGTCTCAAGTCCCAGTGACCCATGAGGAACTGCAGTGTATTCCAAACCAATTGTAAGAGTTTTGTAATTTATATAAACAGAAACATGAATGGGCATGGACGTTAGGGTGTTGCTGTGGGGTAGAAGGCAGGTAGTAACATTGGGCCAGGATGAGTTTCTTGATGGGATGAGCTAAGCAGAGATTCTAATGTCAGTGCATTAGATGAAGCATATTGAAGTGGCTCTAACTATTTGCCTAGTTGGTTGAATTGAATTATAGACCTTTACTGAGTGAAACTGAGATGTCAGACCTCCTTTGGTATACTGTGAAGGTGGCATCAAGGCTCAGGGAAATCAGAAGGTGGACTGGTTTACTTACCCACTCAGTGCATCTTAGGAGAGTGCAGAGAACACTCCTTCCACCAAAGCTGTGAGAAATACATTCGGAGGGGGAGCACTGGCCTCTTTAAGGCACTGTAGTGGCTATTTGCTGCATACCTGGAATGACTGTGGGAGCTGCTGCTATTGAATTGGGATCCCTGAATTCCAAGGTGATGATGCAATCCCAGGGCGGATGAAGCTACCAGAAATAAAGCGGGTTTGTTTACTGTAATGGTTACCAGAGTGAAGCAGAAGTCAAGATAGCTTGACAAGTAGAGGTGTTCCTAGAACTGAAATAGATGGGCCACCTGGTAAATGTACAATAACTGACCTTGTGTTGTTCATTGTTCTGTCTCATCTTTCACCAGCCTCTCCATTGGTCCAGGAATCAAGCTAGGCTTCCTCAAGCCATCCTTTTCCCGTGGGTTTGGGTAAAGTTCCTTAAATCTGGGATGCTACTCTTACATACTTTGTGACGCAGCCAGTCTCTCTACCAACAAAAAGCATGGGTGGCCTGCAATGGATAGTTCTATGCATCTTAGAATCAAATCTGTCTTTGGCAATCTTCTCATATCTGGTGGGATATTGCAGGAGGCCTGTGTAGCACCAACTGTCCTTTTCATGTGACTGCATCAAGATAGTTTGATTTGTGGTTGCTGCCAGGAATGGAGTGGGGCAGCTGCGCTGAGCCAGTGTGGCAAGAGTCAGAAGGCCCAGGTCCAAGATATCTTTTATGGTCTTCCGTCTGTGGTTTCAGTTAATTGGCATGGGGTGGGGATGGGTGTGGGGAGGCATGTTACTCAAGGCTCTTCATTTAGCCTGCAGGTTCTGAAACCAATGTTTTCATAGGTAATGATTCTTCCTTTAAATTGCTCCTTATTCTTGCATTTTCTTACATCTTAACACAACCATGCAGGAATAACTTTGTCCTTCTCCTAGATGCTATCTATGATTGATATAAGTTACAATAGAACATTTGGCTAGTCTATTGATGTGGCTATGGTGGCAGGATGTAAGCGCCCAGGTCTCTTGGGAAGGACTGACTTTTCTCCGCTTGTACGATGAATGCCATAAAGTGGAGAGAGGGGTAAATCTTTCAGGGTGAATATTTCTGAGTCAAATGCAAAAGTCACATCATCGAGGCTTGGGCAGTAGTTGTCCTCTCTGTACAGAAGCCTTATTTATACCGTGCAGAGCTAGATGGATTAAGTACGTAGTCAAGAGCTCTGCAATGAGACTGTGTTGGAATTCTTGTGCCATCCCTTTATTAGCTTAGTGATTTTAGGCAAGTTTCTTTATGTCTCTTAGCCCTCTCCCCACTCATCTGTACAATGGGCACAAGAATGGTGAGGATTAAATAAGAGAATTTTTTTTGTAGAGCATCAGGCATAGGAAGTACTAAAAGTTAATTAGTATCAGCATTACTAGCCCTCAAGGTCACTTACTTCTTCCAGGAGTTTATTAACCAGAGTTGTCTTCCTTTAAGTTGTGCCAGCACTCTAAGTAGCCAAAGGAACTACAAAGCACCCTCCAGCACTTAGAACAGTCTCCCACCTGCCCCAATCCTCTGATAATGTCTGAGAGATTCTGGGGCCCTCCACTTTGTTTCCAGAGGAACAGTGGGTCTGCACCCTTGGTTTCCCAGCTTTTTTGAATATTATGCTGCAGTTTTTGTTATGCTTGGAAAACCGAGGGCTGGGGTAGTTAACTGCATCCTCATTTTGTGTTCTGGGACCTCATGGGCCATTATTTCTGTGTGTTCTTCCAGTTGTTAACTCCTCCCTGATTTCATGTTCCCCTCCCACCCCCCTTTTTAATTTAGTCTGAAATTTTGATGATGACATGAAACATGAATGGCACTATCTCTCAAGCTTCTATTCCTTTTCTCCTGCTATCATATGAGTCTTTCAATGACAACACTTGTGTCAGTCTGGATATCAAAATTCTGCCTTCGTCCCTGCCTCTGGGTTTCTGGGTAAAATGCCACTCACTCACTCATTCATTCACATTATCAGGAATTTGTGTATGCTAATAATGAAATACCTGAAAAATAAATAAAGAAAATGACCCATTCACAATAGCATAAAAAACAATAAAATACTTAGGAATAAATTTAACCAGAATAGTGAAATATCCTTACAATGAAAACTAGACTTAAATGAGAGAAACTGAAGAAGACAAGCAAATGGAAAATTATCCAATGTTAATGGATTTGAAGATTTAATATTATTAAAATGGCCATATTATTTAAAGCCATTTATAGATTCAATGCATTTCCTCAAAATTCCAATGATATTTTTCAAGGAAATAAAACCAACAATCATCAAATTCGTATGGAACCACAAAACACCCCAAATAACCAAAGAATTTCTGAGAAAGAACAAAGTGAAGGCAGCACAATTCCTGACTTCAAACTCTCCTGCAAGCTATAGTAATCAAAACGGTATGGTGGTGGCACAAAAACTGACCATTGCCAGCACTGCAGAAGCTTCTTTGTGACCTTCCCAGAGACTACCTTTCTTTTCCCTAAATGTAACCTTTGCCTTGACTTCCATCATCTTAGATTAATTTTGCCTATTTACTTAAAAATTTATATAAATAGAGTCAATCAGTATACACCTTTTAGTGTCTGGCTTCTTTCGTTCAAGCTATGTTTTTAAAGACTCATCTGTGTTGTCATGTGGAATGGTGTTCATTCATTCTTATTGATGATTAGTGTTCCATTGTGGTGGCTCTATAATTTATATGTGCATTCTGCTGGGTATTAGAATTTGTGTTATTTCCAGTTCTTACTATTGGGAATAAATCTGCTATGAACTTTCATATTCATACCTTTGGTACACACATGTGTGCATTTCTGTTGAATGTGTATTTATTTATTTATTTATTTATTTATTTTTATCTTATTGATTATGCCATTACGGTTCTCCCATTTCCCCCCTTCATTCCCCTCCACCCTGCACACTCCCTCCCACCCACACTCCCCCTCTTTAGTTCATGTCCATGTGTCATAAGTTCTTTAGCTTCTACATTTCCCACACTACTCTTGCCCTCTCCCTGTCTATTTTCTCCCCACCATCTATGCTACTTATTCTCTGTATTTAAAATACCATTGCTGTGCTCAACATAAACATATGTTGAGCAAAACATTTGGTCCAAAATGATTGTCCCTCTCTCATCACTAGTGTATGAAAGGTTTGGTGATGAGAGTATATAACTTGTTAATACTTGGTATGGTCAGAACTGTTTATTTTAGCCACTTTGGTGGCTATAGTGGTGCCTTTAATGCAATTTTCAATTCATAGTTTTGTAAAGGACATGTTTAAGATTTCGCTCATTTAAAAAATTTACATTCCCTGTATTTAGCTTATTGGCTTGTAAAATTTTTTTATATATTTTGGATATGTGTCCTTTGTCAAGTATATGCATTGCATATGATTTCTCCTACTTCATAGATTATCTTCTTACCCTCTTGTCTTTTTTTAATGAAATATTTTGGTGTTGTTCTTTTATAGTTGTCCCAATTTCCCCCCTTTTCCTTTCCTCTGCCCATCCTACCCCCTGCTTCCACAGTCAACCCCCACACTGTTGTCCATGCCCATGGGTCCTTCATACTAGTGCCTTCCCTCTCTTTCCACCATTATCCTCCTCCCCCTCCCTTCTGGTTGCTGTTTAGTCTGTTCCTTGTTTTCATGCCTGTGGTTCTATTTTGCTCATTTGTTTGTTTTGTTCTGTAGGTTCCACTTATAAGTGAAATCATATGGTATCTGTCTTTCACTGCCTAGCTTATTTCACTTAGCATAATATTCTCCAATTCCATCTATGCTGTCGTGAAAAGTAGAAGTTCCTTCTTTCTTTCTAATGTATTGTATTCTATCATGTGAATGTACTACAGTTTTTGATCCACTTGTTTATTGATGGGCACTTACACTGTTTGTAGCACTTGGCTATTGTAAATAGTCCTGCTATGAACATGGGGGTGCAGAAGTTCTTTTGGATTGGTGTTTCAGGATTCTTAGAGTATATGCCCAGCAGTGGAGTCACTGGGTCGAAAGGCAGTTCCAGTATTAGTTTTTTGAGGAAATTCCATACTGTTTTCCACAGTGGCTGTTCCAGTATGCATTCACACCAAAAGTGCACTAGGGTTCCCTTTTCTCCACATCCTTGCCAGCACTTGTTTGTTGATTTATTAATGATAGCCATTCTGACCCATGTGAGGAGATATCTCATTGTGGTTTTAGTTTGCATCTCTGTGATGGCTAGTGATGTTGAGCATTTTTTCATATGTCTATGTACTCTCTGTATGTCCTTGAAACTGTCTATTCACATCCTTTGCCCATTTTTTAATTGGATTGTTTGACTTCCTTGTGTTGAGTTATATGAGTTTTTTAATATATTTTGGAGATCAAACCCTTGTCCAATGTATCATTGGCACATATGTTCTCCCATACAGTTGTTTCCCTTTTCATTTTGATGATGGTTTCTTTAGCCATGCTTTTTAATTTGGTGTAGTCTTGTTTGTTTATTTTTAACTTTACTATTCCTTGCCCTAGCAGATATATTGGCAAAAATATTTCTGTATGAATATCTGAAATTTTACTGCCTATGTTTTCCTCTAGGACTTTCATGATATCATGACTTATAATTAAGTCTCATATATGTTGAGTTCATTCTGTGGTGTGGTATAAGTTGGTGGTCTAGTTTCATTTTTTGCATGAACCAGTTTAGTTTTCCCAATACTATATATTGAAGAGGCTGTTTTTATTCCATTGTATGCACCTGCCCGCTTTTTCAAATATTAACTGACCATAAAGACATGGTTTATTTTTGGGTTCCCTATTCTGTTCCATTGATCTATGTATCTGTTCTTATACCAGTCCCAGACTGTTTTTATTTCAGTGGCCTTGTAATATAGTTTGATGTCAGGTATTGTGATCCCTCTACTTTGCTCTTCTTTCTCAAGATTGCTGAGGCTATCCAGGGTTTTTGGTTCCATATAAATTTTTGAAGTACTTGTTCTAAATCTGCAAAATATGCCATTGGTATTTTAATAGAAATTGTGTTGAACCTATAGGTTGCTATAGATTCACTACCTAATTGTTATTGAGTAGTGAGGACATTTTAATGATGTTAATTCTTGCAGTCCATGAACACGGTATATTCTTCCATTTATTTTTATCTTCCTCAATGTTTTTCTTCAGTGTTCGGTACTTTTTTGAATACAGGTCTTTTACCTCCTATGTTAAGTTTTTCCTAGATACTTTGTTTTTCTTGTTGCTGTAGTAAATGGAATTTTTGTCCAAGTTTCTGTTTCTGATACTTCATTGTTGGTGTACAGAAATAACCTTGATTTCTGAATATTGACTCTGTATCCCACTATTTTGCCAAATTCATTTATTAGGTTGAAAAGGTTTTTGGTGGGGACTATAGGGTTTTCTATGTACACTATCATGTCATCCACAAATAATGACAGTTTTACTTCCTCCTTTTCAATTTGGATGCCTTTTATTTCTTTTTCTTGTTTGATCACTGTGGCTGGAATTTCCAGTATTATGTTGAATGTGGGTTAAAAGCAGACACCCTTGTCTTCTTCCTGATCTTAAAGGGAAAAGCTGTCAGTTTTTGCCCATTGAGTATGATGTTTTCTGTAAGTTTCTCATATATGGCCTTTGTTATGTTGAGGAATGCTCCCTCTAGTCCCACTTTGCTGAGTGTTTTTTTATCATAAATTGGTGCTGTACTTTATCAAATGCTTTTTTAGCATCTATTGATATGATTATGTGATTTTTCTTGTGTTTATGTAATGTATTACATTTATTGATTTGTGAATATTGTACCATCCTTGCTCCTTGGGTGAATCCCACTTGACCATGGTGTATGATCTTTTTAACATATTGTTGGATCTGGACTGCCAATATTTTGTTGAGAATTTTAGCATCTATGTTCATCAGAGGTATTGCCCTGTAGTTTTTTTTCTTTGTTGTGTCTTTACCTCGTTTTCAAATTAGGATAATACTGGTCTCGTAAAAAGAGTTTGGGAGTCTTCCCTCCTCTTGAATTTTTTGTAATAGTTTGAGAAGGATAGGAGTTAGTTCTTTAAATGTTTGGTAAAATTCACCTGTGAAGTCACCTGGTCCAGGGCTTTTGTGTGCCAGGAGTTTTTCTGATCAGTGCTTATGCAGTAGAAATTTAAAATATAGATAGAAACTGAAGCTGGCACTCTGCATTAGCCCCTGATGGCTCCCTGCTGGCTTCCCGGCTTCAGACTACCACCTGTTGACTAGTTAGTTGATTTCCTGCCCCGGGCCCTGGATGCTCCCCTGCTGTTCCTTTGTCCTGGGTCTCGGACCACTTTCCTTTCTTGTGTCCTTGGCTTTCACAATTACTATCTCCTGCTTATATCACGAGATCTCTCCCCTCCCCACTTTGTTGCAATGTATTTAACCACCCCCCTGACCCCTCCTCAGTGCCCAGAATTTGGAAGCTGTCTCCTCTGGGCCCACGCATGTAATAAAGGCTTACTCCGTCACCCCAGATCGTGTAAGAGTTCGTTTTCCCCCAGCACTTAAATTTCACTAGTTGTTCATTTGGTGGTCTTTAGTGATGCTTCCTTTCTTTTGTTTCACAAACTACGCTGCAGTGAACAACTCATGTTTATGTAATGCTGTATTAGTGCAAGTACCTGTAGGATAAGTTCCCAATTATGGAATGCTAAGACAAAGGACATAAATATTTGTAATTTTGATAGAAATTGGCAAATTTCTTCTCTATAGGAGAGAGTAAATTTATACTCTCACCAGCAATATGTGAGTGCCTGTTTCTCCACAGCCCTGCCAAGAGAGCGTGTCATTAAAATTATTCTATATTTGCTAATCTGATATGTGAAAAATATGTTTCCGGTGTATTTTCAGTTCAGATTTTTATTGTGAGGGTGGACATCATTTCACTTCTTAAAAATAACATTTTATTTATATTTCTCTTTCTGCCTACTCTCTGCACATATGCTCATTTTTCTATTGTCTGATTATTTTTTTCTTATCCATTTCTAATTCTTGACATATGAGGGAGAATATCCCTTTGCAATATGCGTCACAACTATTTATCCAGTTTAACTTTGTATTTTAACCTTCCTTGTGGTGTTCTTGATCAGGCAGAAGCTTATGTGT
This sequence comes from Carollia perspicillata, assembly GCA_004027735.1. Lineage (NCBI taxonomy): Eukaryota > Metazoa > Chordata > Mammalia > Chiroptera > Phyllostomidae > Carollia > Carollia perspicillata. The sequence continues at coordinate 23,333 of PVKM010012953.1, read as the reverse complement.
GTGTTTTTTTCAGTGTGTGTGCAAAGTTGAATTTGTCAATATTTTCATTGTGACCTCTGGAGTTGGAATACTACCTTTCTTCTGTAAACTTCAGGTACTTCAGAATAACAAAGTAGTTGCTGAGGCAAAATTTTTTTTTTATCGACATATTCCACCTAATAATTAGAAAACAAAGGGTGGAATCTGGATATCGCCTCTGCAAATCCTGGTGGATTAGTGAATCTGCATACTGATAATCGATGGCTGTTAACATCACAAAAATGGAGATGAGGAGGCTTTAGTTTGTCCTGAAAGAAATAGAGAAAATCATTGATTGAGTGGTCTTGGCAAAATAGTAAATCTGAATCTGATCAAGCCTATAAATCTAATAATCAATTTATAAGAAATACAGATGTGTATATAGTACGAATAAAAATACCCCTTCTTCTTTATGAAAAATTTGTACTTGGTTTAGCTCCATTTCCTTGAAAACTACTAGTTTCCCGTCCACCATTAAGTCTGAGGAGCCAAATGTTAAGCTAACTCCATCCTGGAAAGATCAGATTAAGCAGTTGTTGGGTTTTCAGGACATTTTGTTTTTTCCTGGTTAATAAGAAGCCCAGGTTCTGTTACTCTGCAGGGAAAAGCAGTATCCATTTCCAGGGACTCCTGGGAAAACCTTGCCTGATGGAACTGCATGAGCCCTTGTAAGGTCCTGCCTCTTTCTCAAACCCTTTCCCTGCGCGCCCATTAAGTCTGCAGAGCAAATCCTTATTAAACTGATAGCTATTATTCAAAACAGCTTACATTTCAGAGCAATTACTATTCCCCAGCCAACGAAATGCCCAATTAGTCTTTAATAAAAACATCACCTAGTACAAAGCCCAGCAGAGAAAGGTATTTACCAAATCCTTTATTGCCCAATTCATTTAACTTGGGTGACCTATGTGATATTTATACCATTTTTTCCCCTAAAATACGACTTGTGGGTCGACTATATAGGAACGATCTTGATTAACTCCCTTGTTATAAAGAGTAAGAATCCACAGTTGGGAAGGAAAATGCATTATTTCTTTTGTCCTCGCATTATCCCTGTCAAGAACAGGATAACTGGTCATCATTAATCTTTTAACATAGACACAAATTGAGACTACGCTCATGCAAATGTTCTTCCCCTGTCCCAACTCCTAATGGCCTTGTTTCCATGGTGTGGGAGTACAGACAGGCAGGGAGTAACTGTTCTCCTGTGAGCATCAGCACAGGGAGTGACTGATTGGGGAACTCCACCAGGGACACGTGTACACTACACAAACAGGATTGTATTGGGCTTCTTAAAATGTAATTATAACCAAGAGGGTTATTTTATAAACACACTATCGAAGTGGGTACTCTTAAATGGATTTACATGATTCCTCAAATCAGCATTTTGAGCTTCTTTGTGACTACCAGCTCCTCCCACCATAGAGCTGGCAGGGCCTCTTCCTCAGGAGTGTCCTGGTTAACTCTCCAAGTCCCACTTCTCTATCATTGTGTATTAGTATTAATATTTGTCCTTTTAAAATTTATGTTGCAGAGAACTCAGAATATTCCCTTACTGGGGTATTCTCTGCAGAACTCTGTAGGTAAGAGAGATTTGCTCTGCTTGTTACAAATTCTAAGAAGGGCATTTTGCCTGCTGCATGTCGGGATAACCATGCTGCCTTCCTCTCACTTTCACTGTCAGCCTTGAGCTTGTGAATGGCACTGCTTTCTTGCTTTCTGGGTTGTGCTGCTCCCCCCACCCCCTTCCAACTGTCTTTGTGTGTATTTGCAGCACAACAGTGTCTGTAATCCTATTGTTCGTTTAGAGCTCTCTGCACGGGGCAAGTGCTATGTTTTTGAGACTGTAGTGTGCTGTTTTGAAACAGCATGGAATCGGGAACTGAAAGACCTGAGTTCAAATTTCAGGTTTGTTTTCCACCAGATATATGACTTTGAATAATTCCATTAATGTTTATGGTTCTCACTTCTAAAATCTCTAAAATAAGAATATTACCAACCTTGTAGAATTTTGTGATGATTAAGTGAGATACTCTGTGATATCCCTAATGCATCTATAGTCCATGCTTAGTACTATATTTCATTGATTATGGCATCATTGATTATAAAACACAGCATTATTGGTTGATAATATTTCTTGGGAGCAAGATTTAACATTAGAAAAAAAAACCCCATGTACTGGAAGGTCCCATGCATCCAAAAAAAGCTGGTGATTTGGAAAAGTGGATAAGAACAACACCACGAGGACAGAGGGGGGTTCCAAGGAAAAACTTTACTGAGTTATACTTGGCCCAGCCCAAACCTTCAGATAGAAGACAGCCTAAAAGTTATAATTCTTTTGAACAATGTTTTGGTTTCCCATGATTTCTGGCCGTATTAGATAGGACTATTTTAACTAGAAGTGAAGGAAAAAAAACTCAAGAGCTTTCAGGGATTACTCACAAAGTCCAAGGTGAAATCCGATGGCCTAAGGCTGCTGCCCTGGTCTAGGACATCTGTGTGGGTGGCTCTCACCACCTCTGCTCCAGACACTGGGATGAAAGCTCTGAGCTCTCTCCCTCCTGCATTTATTTGCTTCTTCTCGTTTCTGTGTAGGAGAGGTAGGATTAGTACACTGAGCTTTGGGTAGAGGTTTATGGGGAAAGAAACAGGATAACTTCTTGGTCTTCTCTGTTTCAGGCCATATGTCCATCTCTCATCTAGACAAAGGAATCCCCTGGGAACACAGGGACAACAGGGACTTGGAGGCAGCCCACTGAGTGTATGACTTAAGGACCTTGGAGCCTGTTTACTGACCTGCTTCAAGGCCTTTCCACCTGCGACATCTGGTGTATTTGCATGAAGACAAAGACAATGTAGTGGATCAAAAAGACTCAAGTTAGGAATTTCAATGGCTGAAAGCAACAGACGCAAAATTTTTAAATCGAGAGGCATCAAGAAGATTTGGGATAAATGCATGCCATCTCTTAGCTTTCTCTTCGAGCTCCGCCTCTGCCACCACTCCAGCAGTGCTCCCCCTTATTCTGCTTCCTTTACGTGTTCAAGGAAACTTCAGGTTGTCTAAGACTCTAGGCATAACCTCTTTTCTAACCTCAGTAGAACAAATCATCTCAGGCGTTTGCCTAGAGCATCTTCGGGCTGAACATCCAGCAGATTGTTTATATTCATCTAAAATGCATACAACTATTTCCATCAAACCATTTACCACGAAGCAGCCTGTGGCTTCCCTCACCGGGGGGACCAAGGTCAAGGGAGGAGAAGAGGGTTGAGTGTCAGGGCCAGTAGCTGTTCATTCTTGCCTCAAAGTAGCAGTTCTCGAAGAACTTTGTACCTCATGAAGAAAGATGTCTGGTGGCCGTTGGGGTTTCATTCAAGGGGGATGGAAACAGGTAGGCACAGTGGAAAAAACAGACCAGAATGCATGCGCCTGGGTCTGGGCCGTGGGTTTCCCATCTTGAAGGTCAGCGTGACACCAGAATAAGGTCTTTGCCTTTATAAGGCCAAACTCAACTAACTATATCCTGAAGCCAGGGGAATCCAAGGGGCATAAGATTCTTTGGGCAGAAATAAAATCATTTCTCTAACTTTTACCCTAAGCTCTGAAACCTCCCAGCTTGCTCACCAAACTGCTACATTTATGTTTGCTGATGCAGAAAAACAGCACTTTCCTATAGCATACCAGCAGATGGTAATTGGATTCTAATAATAGAACAAAATACAGAGAATTCCCACTGCTTGGCTGGGTTTTAACTGATGTGATAGCAGAGAGCCGGCTTAGCCACGATGTGCCTGCGTAGGGAACGAGCTTTGGGCATTTCGGCTGGTTCAGTTCTCTTAGAAACACCAGGTTTGGGTGAGGAGTCACACGGTTACTGGTTGGGGTGTTCCAGGGGCTCCTGTCCCCCCTTTCTGGGTTGACCGTAGTTGATTGTTTGTTCCTTATATCATCAGAGATCCCCAAGGGAGTTTGGGCTCCTGCATTTGAAGCCAGCTCCCTCCCTTCTCTGCCATTGTCTGTAGGAGGCAGGCTTCTGGCACCAGGGCTTCAACCTTAGGAAGGAGCCAATTTCTCTTTCTGCCACCATACCCTAAGCCCACGGTGACTCTCAGGAAGGCCTCTGCCAAAAAACATAAAATGTCCTGGATGGAACTGGTTATCCTCAGGGTCTTGACTCCAATTTTTGGAACAATGGGAATTCTATAACTTAGATGCAAGACTATGTGACTTGGATCACATCTCGATTTGTCTATTGCTATCCAGAGGACAATGTTTTAGGGAAGCTTCTAAGCACAGGCCAGTCATGAGAAACTTGGACTCCCCTGAAAAAATAGGGCCAGCTGATGAATTTAACCTCTGTGTTTCAGGGCTCATTTCTGAAAATAGGCCTGTGTCAGCAGCCCACTGGATCAGGGCCCACCTACCGAAGAATCAGGACTACAAAGGCACTTAAGATAATCACCGATTTCTTGATGAATATAACAATATTAAGCACCAGTATTTGCTGTGGGGGCCAACAAACAAACAAACACAATCAGGTCCTGAGATCCCTGACCTAAAGGTAACCACAACCTGAACCATAGGCTGAGCCTCAAAAATCACTTAGAACAGCCTGCTCTCTGTGTAGATGAGAAAAATAAAGGTTATGTAAATAAAGTGGTTGGTTGAAAGTCATGAAACTGAGTGTACAACAGTCAGGTCTGGCATCTAAAATACAACTCATGAATAATTATATTCCCAGCGCAGATCTAGACTATCTGTGCAGCTGGAATAACCTGGAGAAGGAAGAGGACTGTGGGAATGGGGGGAGGGTCAGAACTCCAATGTCTTCGTCTCTGATCTCTGATCTCATGTGAGGCACTGCAGGCGGCCCCGCAGATGGTCTGGAGAGCCAGAACGCAGACAATCACAGAGGAGGAGAGCAAACCCTACGTGTTTGAACCTGTGCATGTTCAGGGAGATCAACTTTGGGCTGAGCAATGAGGGAAGGCTTCCTGGAGGTAGAAGCATTTGAACTAAACGCTGAAAGATGGTTATAATTCAGGTGAGGACCAGCAGGCCTAGCCTGGGCCAAGAGGTGCAGTGCTGTACGTATGTAGAAGGACGATAGTGAGTATGAAGCTTGGCACCCTTTTAAATGTGGCTAGAGAGAGGGAGCTTAATGCCTGCATTATTCAAGAAATACATTAAAAGTGCTGAAAGCATCCAGGGTCAATCATCAGTACCAAGAATGAGAAAGTCAGTGATCTGAGGCAGTGGTAGGAAGGACTCAAAAATGTTGCCTGTTACAAAGTTAAGTTTTGCCCTGAATCTGGGTGTTTATATGGATGTGAGTGTATATGGAGATCCGTCTCTGCAGGAGACGAAAACATGTCGAAGACTGATATAATAGTAGAATTTCTGTGTTGGTTCTGGTGACTGAATATGAGCCGGAAGGAAATATCCGATGCAGAGCAGAGGCTGGCGCTCGTGGAGTTAGACGTTCTTTGGGGCTCGGATTAGTGACTACGTTACTTGGGAAGTTACACATACAGATGTTTCCTGCCTAACATGACCTAATATGAGCTGCTGGCTGCCTCCCCTGAACCACCCCAAAGATGTCACATAAACAAGTTTGATGTGTTTAACAACATGGGAAAAAAAGGTGAAAAGACCCCGGGGAGGCAGAGCGTGATTGGGTTGCAGTGTGTATGTGTGTGGGTGGGTGGGTGGGGGGGTGTGTGGGTAGGAGGTCTGAGGGAAGTGAGTGTGAAGACGGATAGAGGATCTGGTGTCAACTTTGGAAGCAGATTACAGAAAACTTTTCTAGTTGTATCCTGCTCAGTTTTACATTGCTAGGGGCAGAGAATTGCTTGCCAGGCAGAAAAACAGTTTTGCTGGCCCAGTACCAGCTAGAAACTTCAGGGTAACAACAGAGAAGAACCCTGAGTGGAGAGCAGATAATAAATCAGGGCGGCCAAAGGCCTGCTTCCAGAGTCTCCCTCTTTTTCAGGCTCCTTGGCCCACAGTGTAAGAGTTAAGAGCACGGGTTCTAAAGCCAACGACCCAGATTTTAATCCTGTCTCCACCACATATTGCTCTGTGGCTTTGGGAAAGTTTCTTACTTCTACTCTTGGTTACGTCTATCTTTGTTTTCTCATCTCTAAAATGGACATAATAATACTACACAACGCTTAGGATGCTTTAAAAGATGCAATCCATATAAAAGTACTTAAAACTGAACTGGGATATACTGAGTGCTCAAGAAATGTTAGCCGTTCTTTTGGAAACGGGAAGAAGCTGCCTCCAGGGGGCAGTGCTGCTTTTGGGGGAGTTTGGGAGTAAACAGGGAACGGTGCAGCCCTGATCTTAACACACGATCTGTCCCCTAAACCAGCGGGAGAGGCAAAAATAAGAACACAAGCTTTTCCTCTTTCTTCCAGGTACCCTCGGTCAGCCACGGCTATTGGTACTTGGAGGGTAATGCGCGCCCTGGAGGGAAGGTGACTCTACACCTACATTCTCAGAGAAAAGCAACAGAGGGAAACTGTATACTAGAGGATGCAGGTTTGATAAGCCAGACAAAATCGGTCTGAAAATAGACATAGGAAATATCCTCGATAGGATAAGGGAGGATTCGAGAATCATGAGGATGGAACAGTCAAGGGAAACCTGACTAAAGATGCCAGAAATGAAAGATATGATTGACAAAACAAGGAACTCAGAGGTTCATTTCGATAATAGGATGGCTGTAGCCGTGAAGTGAACAAATAAAAGAAATGATTAGGCCAAGAACTCTCCCAGAAGATTCTAAGACATATTAAAATAACTGAGCCTACAACAATAAAAGTGAAGAGAGATGGAGGATAAAAATAGAAGTTCACACCTGTAAGTTAGGAATCTCAGAAGAAGATAAAAATAAGTGTAGTAAAGAAAATACTGGAAAATAGCAATCAAAAATGTTTCCAGACTTAAAGGAGGATGTGGTAGATTTGACAGTAACATCCCCAAATTGTTCCATCTCCTGATAGCCACAGGCCTTTTGGTGGCTCCCTCCACACTGATTCTAAGCTTGGCCAACTGCCTTGTTTTAGCCAATGAGACAAGAGAAAATCGATGCAGACAGAGACTGTAAAAGTGCTGCACATTGGGACTGGTTGTCTTTTCTTGCTTTTAGAAGCCTGAGCTACCATGTGAACAAACCCCAAGCTAGCCAGGTGGATGATGGAGAACATGTAGCCCAGCTGATCCATTTTCCCAGCTGACATCTGGCAGAATCATTTAGCTGATTAACAGCTGACTACAAGAGGAACCACTTGCAGAACCCGGCCCAAATCACCAACCTATAAAATAAAAATCGGTAAAAGTTTATGCTTTAAGCAATTACATTTTGGTGTGTTTTTTATACAGCAGTAGAAAGCCAATATAGAGTATGTTAATAACTTAGACAGAAAATGCTCATAGTGGGTTACACAGGAGAGGTTTAAACACACATACACACGTACCTGAAACAAAAACATAAAGGCAAAATCCTGAAATCGTTTGGAGGGAAAAAAATGTAGATCATCTTCAAAGGAAAATGAAACAGATTGACATCAGAACTTTCAAAAATTTTGGATATAACAAAATTGATAGTATTTGTAAAGTGTGAAAAAAGAGAACTTCAATCCAAAATTTTCTATCTAATCATTTAAATATGAGGGTAAAATAAAGATATTCTCAGTCATACTAGGCCCTAGAAGATTTAACATATAAGGCCCTGGTTTAGCTTTAGCTAAAGCCCAGAAGATTTAACATATAAAGCTCATTATAACATATGAGCCCTGGCTGGTGTGGCTCAGTGGATTGAATGCCAGGCGCAAACCTGGCATTGAAAAGGGTCACTGGTTTAATTCCCAGTCAGGGCACATGCCTGGGTTGTGGGCCAGGTCCCCCATAAGGGGTGCGCAAGAGGCAACCACACTTTGATGTTTCTCTCCTTCTCCTTCTCCCTTCCCCTCTCTAAAAATAAATAAATAAAATATTTTTAAAAACTGCATGGAAATCATTAGAAGAATAATTTCAGCAGGAAGAGAAATAAAAACCAAAAGTGGTGGATGTAAGAGTGAGAAAATAAAACTAAATTTAAATTCTGTCTGAATAAGCACTGCAGAACAGAAGAAAGAAAGGGAAGGAGGGAGGAGCGGATATATTCTCAACAATCCAGATGTAAACTTTTGATTAAACTCGAAGGCTCAAGCACAAAGTTTGGGCGACAGTAATGTAATCCAGGGCAGGAAGTGAGCCTGAAACAGGTTCTAAGGAAGATCTTTCCAATATGCCTCAACATGCTGAAAACAGCTGCACCAATTAAAAGGCAATTAAATGTGTAATAAATGGAAATGCTACAAAATCATTCTGTAAAAAAGTCTAGATGGGAATTGCCTGAGTGGCCTAGCTGAGTGAGAAATGTGTGCCAGGAGGAAGATTACTGTTTTTTTTAGTTGGTGTGCCCCTTTGCAACACCAATGAAGTACCTTTAAAAAAAATGACAACTCAGCCCTGGTGGCTCAGTTGGTTGGAGCATCGTCCCACACACCAAAAGGTTGTGGGTTTGATTCCTGGTCAGGGCAAGTATAGGAGGCAACCAATAGAGATCGCTCTCTCTCTCTCTCCCTCCCCCACCTCCTTCTTTCTCCCTAAAATCAATAAACATATTCTGGATGAGGAATGAAAAAGAAAAACCACAACTTAAAAACAGCTCTTTTCAGAGCAAGTCGAGTGGTGTGATTTCTACAGGCTCCGGGCACAGGGGAGAAAGGAACACAAAGCACGGGAATGGGGGTGTGGTGGGGCATGGAAGGCAGCAGTGAGAGCAAGACTGCTTGGCATTCTGTCTTGGCCTGGAGCCTGCAAATCTGAGCATTAAATGGTATGAGGAGTGGGACAGAGGCAGAACACAGAAATGATGTTTTGAACCAGCAAAATCAGCTAATCAACTAATAAGAAACTTGACAGACTGTAGCAGTCAGTACTGTCCCTCTTGGAGAAGTCCCATCTCGTCTTTTCTGTCCGATTTCATCACTTCCATTGCACAGGAAAAAGATGCTCAGGTTAAATCCTAATATTCCAATTATTTATCACCCAGGTTTCTATTACAGGACTCTTGGATACCAGGTAGCAGAGCAAATCCGTAAGGGTTTAATCAGAGAAACAAAACCACTATTCATCATGGGATAAAGGGTTTGCTATAGGAAGTAGACCTAACTTAACTGTGGGAGAGTACGGAGAGGTGAAGGTCCAGGAAGAAGTTGGAGAATCAAAGAAAGAGTCAATATCCAGTCTGTATGAAACATCAAGTGCATCTGGCCTCCAAAATGGGACCTAGGAAAGGAGAAGGCCGTGGGAGGTCTGTGGGCAGCTCTGCCTCTGTGGGTCTGCTGGCAAGTGTCTGGGAGAGACCTGGAGTTGTCCTTGTCAACAGGATCAACAGGAAGAAGAGCTGGACACAGAGGGGAAGGAGCTGGAAGTCACTGGCACCTTTGCAATTTCCAGTCACCACATCTAATCTTGACCTTCAGCAAGTAACGGATGCTGCTTCACTTCTACCCTTCAAATGCCATGCAAGTTCCTCTTTCGGCCAACTCTCAGCCAAAGGCATGTAAGGAAGGGCTTCAGCAGACAACTTAATGGAACTGGTGCAGGAGAAAATGCCCCCCAGGGTGAATAGTGTTGGCTGGAATGATCCGGTTCGAGCTGAGATTTCAGGCTAGCATGCAGAGTGGGCGAAGTTAAGGAAATGGGGATCAAGATACTGGAGGGGCATGCCATGGAAAAGTGGGGTGATCTGAACAAGTACATTTCTGGGAAGATAAAACTGGCTTTATTTTACTGTAGGTCGGAGGCAATGCTCATTTTAAGCACTCAGTTGTGTTGACTTGAAGGAGGGCCTGGTTCCTAGATATTAATAGGTTTCTCACCTGTTAGGACATATTGTAACCTGGCCCATGTAACCAGGACTACCCTCTGCCGAAGTACTAGGACAAGGCGAACACACCATGTTGGCTGGAGCCACCCAAATTCAAGTATCTCTTAACAACAGACATTTTCTCTACCTCAAGTTTTAGAAGGACAACGAAAGGAGGTGCTTGCAAGGGGCTCAGTTACACTATGAATTAGTTTTGTACAAGTTGGTAAGTGGGTAAAGACTTATAAATACATAAAATAAGCACTCTACAAATAAAACTGTGTGCTCATCGGCTACTATTTCTTTCTAATCCAAGCATGAACTACTAACTCAGGTTATTATAACAAATTAAGTATACACTTGCCCAGGAAAGGATAAGAAAATGTTTTTGTAGGGGTTGCCTGGACCCTGCAGACAGTAGATTAGAATGACCAACCCACACGAGGGCAGGTTTATGATTACAAATTCTCACAGGAAATATTTTGCAAAATTTCTGACCAGAATTCATGTCCAGATAGGCCAGCTTCTTCATCTCCCTTTGCAGGTGAGATGATTTCTTCTCTTTATTGCGTCTTTTCTCCAGGGTGTAGGTCTTTGAGACACCTGGGTTTATGTGGGGCCCCCCACTCCCTTCTTTGCCTGGGCCTAAGGCTTCGTTTCCTCTTCCAGCACTGCCGTTAAAACCCAAGTCTCTTAGCAGGGTCTCATTTCTATTTCGGCTCACATCTCTTCTTGCAGTGCCCTCTTGGAATTTCCCTGCTTTCTTTGAAATTCAACCATGAATTCAAAAAAATTACTTGCTATACTTTAGGGTGTATTTCTGGGGGCTTTCGTGAGTCATTTGGTGGTTTTAGAATTCCAGATTTCTAGAGAATGAAGTTGCCAAGATGATCACTGAAATTTCTTCCAGCCAACGCCGTGCCGTTACACACTGCAGCACTGTCCTCCTGGAGTTCTAAATCCTATCCAGAATCTGGGATAAACACATCTGGGCAAGAGAGGATTCCTCCTGTGTTCTCTGCTTGGAGTGTGGGGAGAGGGGCAGCCTCATCCCCATTATCTTACATGCATTCAATTATCAGGGTTTTTTGAAATAGTGAAAGATAGCTTTTGTTCTTGAGCTTTCATTCTTTGACTTTATTGATAGTCAGAATCCTAATCATTACCAGTTTCTTTGAAGGTGGAAGACCAACTAGCTCTTGGTTTAGATGTCTTAGTGCTCATTTGTGGTTTTGAGGCTCTAAATTAATGATCTGTTGAGAAATAGAGATAAGCTCCTGGGAATTCCTGGATCTAGCAAATCATCTGCTCTTCTTTCCAGGTGCGTGGAAGATAATCCAAGCCCACAAGCCAATGTGCATTTTTAGGTTTATAACCAGGCAGTGCTAAAGAAACAGGATTAGAAAATAAACTTTTTTTTTCATTCATAGCTGGACACATTGAAATGAAGGCTTGAATTGCTCTTTCTTTAAATTTATTCAGATGCTTCTATGACAGTAACAAGCATGTCTTATCTGAGAAAGAGTATAGAAGTAGAAACAAAATTTATTCATTCAATAGATTTCTTTATGCGTCTTCTCTGCCTATATCAGTCATGAAAAGGAAAGACCTGGTAAAACACTTAGAAGATCAAAGGAGATTGGCAGATAAAGGGCTGCTCTGGACCTTTGTTTGCTAATTGGAGTAATGGGGTTCAAATCAGGGACTGAGTATCCCCAGTGAAGGCACCTTGCATGTGTGCATTATCGAATACTGGAGCCAGGTGCATGGGGTTGCGGAGAGAGGGAAAACATGTTTCCCAGAAGAATGTCCTACTGAAAACCTGATGCAACAGTCAGAAGTACCTAAAATCAGATGATGTGTGAAATAGAAGTCATAATTCTATTTATTCCAGGACAACATCAGTAAACCAAGTCTTCATGAGATAGAAAATAAATACAAAGAAAGATTACGAATATCATTATGCACTTTTAAGTTATGTGTAACTCTATTTCTTTGATCATTTTACATTGTTTAACAATCCACTTGATTGGCAGGTAGGTGTCAGTTTCTCAGTTTCCCTCAGGCTCTGACAGTAGCATGTATCTCCTTCCATCCCAATGCCACCATCCAATTTCTTTCTTAATTCCATCACCTTCGTTTCCACTGGTGTTCAACCAATGGTAGTTATTATCGCAAAAATTTTAAGGGCAGCTATTTCATATTGAAACTCCCTGTGTTCTCTCTCCTAAGAAAGATGTACCTGTAAGGGCAGCAAGAGATTAAGCAAAGTGGATAGAATATAGTTTTCATGAGGCCAGGGACAGTATCTATTTTGTTCATTGCTGTATCTCCAGGACCTTATTTTCCAGTGTCTTGAAAGTAGTGGGTGCTCAATAAATAGTTGTTGACCAAATGAATAAATGGGTGAGTGAGTGGCTGACAAAAGAGGAAGAGCTGTAGGAAAGTCTGTTACAGAGAAGTTTATGGGAGTCCCTGCCGGGTGTAATGTCTCCACCCAAGAGGGATCTTCAGAGATAAACAGCTTTCATAGGTTATTTGGATGGATCTGGATCTACTGGCTCCTAAAGATGAGTGAAGTTCTTTCAGGTTCCTGATACCTGAAAACAGATGGACATAGAACCACAATCATTAAGAAAAACAGGGAGGTAATGCTGGCAAGAAGTTAAAAAAAAGTGTCAGGAAGAACATCAATGCAGCCTCCTCCTGCAACGTCATCAACCTCACCAGTGGCCTGGGCGGCAACAGCACCACCAGGCAAAGGGACTGAAAGTCCGTACACTGAACTGTCCTGCTGCAGACTGCAGGAAGGAAAAGTGACTGACACTGCAGTCTACTTCTGGAAGCTCAGAGAGCTCTTCTCCAAGCACAAACTCAAGCATCACATGAGTTTGTGACATGGACCACAAACTCACAAGAGCTGTGTTTGCATTTCCCTTTTCCCCTTTAAGAGATATTGCCAACCTTCCTTTCCAAGATCCTAATTAAATAATAAGTTGGTTGTGGACAAAACTAATAACCAATAAGTAAGTATAAATTACATAAACAAAAAAACCTACATAAAACAAATATCAAAAGAGACAAAAATATAACTCCATATAGTTTTGTATTCTCACAAATTGAAGGACTTTCCAAGAGCAGAGGTGGGAGAAACGGGCGGCCTGGGAGAGGGGGATGGGGAGGAAAGAAGGGACTCTGGTAGAGTAGGAGTTAGGAAACCCAGCAATGACTAAAACTTGCCTAGTCATAAAATTCCTTTAAGCTGGGCTCTTCAAAATATCCCCATTAATTAAGATAAAGCGCCCACAGATGTTCAACCAGTTTAAGGAGTTGAATTAGCAGAACATCTAAATGTCCCCATTATGAAAAGAGATACTCTCTCATTCAGAAGCAATAATGTGCTGTTTCCCTTTGATTGATTCTGTTGGGAGCCAGACCAGGGAACTTCAGTAATATTTTTTCCTCTGTGATGCTATTGCAACAGTAAAGTTAAAAGTTAAAGCGGCTGAGGTAATTTTTGTGTTGACTTCCTATAAATTCTCACTCCCACAAATTCCTCACTTCACTGCCATCTGACTTATCTTCCCCAGATCCATCACTAAACAATGTTAAGATACACTAAACTATTTTAAGACCGCCATGACCCGAACTTTTACCAAATACATAAAAGCACACCTCTATTTTTGAACATCTCAGCAGAATTTGACAATACTCATTTAAACTCTTCCTGTCTTGGCATTCTCAAACCACTTTTCCTGATACCTGAAATCATCTCTAGGTCTCCTTTAAGAGCATCCTCTTTCCTTGCTGACCCTTCAACGTCACTGCATCCTGCCACCATCCTTGGCCTTCCCACTGTGACCAGGTGATCTCATCTGCTCTCATGGAGTCAACCACAGTCTCTAGGTTTCACTGCTGCTCCCATCTTTATCATCACAAACCCAACTGTCCTATGGGCATTTTTGACTCAAATTTAAGATGTCTAGAAACGCACTGTCGTGTTCCTAGCTGGCTCTCATTCCAGCACCCACCCTTCCACCTTCTGCAGGGCCGACATGAGTGCTAGCTACCTGCTCAGAGACCAGTGCCGGTTGCCAGTCTTGGATCTCAGGCTAGGGAATATATGAATGTCGGCATGGGTCAGGAATTTTCTGCGGCAGCCCCAATTTAATTTTTTAATCCAGATGATTAATTAAGCTATTTGATACAATTAACACTCATGCTTTTGGAGCATATGAACAAATTCCTAAACAACAAAAAGAAATTCTTTCTTAGGCCATGGGACCCAGTTTTGGTTTGGAAAATTATTATTCTGTATACACAGTAAATCAAAGCACAATATAGATTGGCATTGTGATTTATATAACTGCTCTTTATGCACTTGATTAGTGTGACTCAATCCCCTGGATACCTGTACAAAGAAATTTAGTTCCTAACTTTTCCGGTCTGATGCTCTGACTTTTTAGAGTGCTCAGCAACGTGAAATCACTTCTTAAAGCCTAGCTTAAGATGATAGTATATAGTGACAATTTATTGAGCTTCTAGTGTGGGTCAGGCTCTGTTGTAGCCCTTTTGCAGTTATTATTTTAATTCTATAATGACCCTACCAAATACCTTATCCCTTTCATACAGATGATGAAACTGGTACTTAAGTCAGTGGTGTGTTGGAGTCAGCTTATACAGGCTATGAGAGCCAGTGGTATAAATATCTTTCTAACCTTGCATTCAGTGATGTCATATTGGTAGCTTAAAATCAGCCATGGTGGGAGTATTTACACCACAAAAATTGGCACATGTGACAAATCAAGGCCTTATTTATTTATTGTAAGGGCACGTTATTAAAAATTTACCAGTACACCATAGTTTACAGCTAATAACCAGCCGAACCACAATCCAAACTCTGACCCATCAGTCTCCAAACCCTTGCTCTGTCTCCCAGTATTAGAAGTCACCAGCTGAGCCCTGACTGGTGTGACTCAGTGGATTGGGCATCGTCCTGCAAACTGAAAGGTCACTAGTTCAAAGTCAGAGCACGTGCTGGGTTGTGGGCCAGGTCCCTGGATGGGGAGCATGTGAGAGACAGCTGATAAATGTTTCTTTCCATATCTTTCTCCTTCTCTTCCCATCTCTCTAAAAATAAATAAATAAAATCTTTAAAAGAAAAAGTCACAGGCTGAGGTCAGTATCCAGTGCTCTCCTAAAGCTCTGATGCTCTCTTTCTAGAAGATGTCCCCCTTCCCTAACTAAATTCTGCTCACTCAAAATAGGAAGTGAAGTTCAGCCAGGGGCTATCCCAAATTCTCTTTACTCTGTTTCAACTCCTGCCACAAAGGAAAGTCAAATAACTGAAGTGTTAGAGAAAAACCAAAGAGACAGAGACAACTTGGCTTCTATTTGTTCAGTATCCGTGAATAAGCGCAAATAGAGGAGGAACTGAATAAACCATTAGTTCTCAAGTGCTTTGAGGAACCCCACTGGAGAGCTCTTCACTTGGCAGTGAGAAGAAGGACCTCATGGAAGCCTTAATCAACACCATCTAATTAAGGTGATGGAGTTTAATCTCTGGGCCAAGCGTCCATCTGCTTCCTATTTCCAATCATTTAGCACACATTAGAAGTGAACACAACATAAACTCAGAGCAACCTCAGCGATGCATTACATCTCTAAGACAGGAGTAAGACAAGAATCAAACTTCTAAGAAGATAACAGAATGGGCCAAATGCCCTGCTAGAATCTGGCATGGACATGGAGTTTGATATTGAGAAAGTGACCTTTAATAAATAATTCCATTTTAATGGCACTGGACTCTCCTCTGGCTAAGACGATATAGCAATCCCAAGGAGAAATTGAATAGCCCTGCACATTCATTTTGCATGTATTTTACAGTCCTTTGCTTTGTATGTTCCATCTTTGGTTTTAAATGACTAATTCTTTGAGGATAGAGATCATATCCATTCAGTCCTTATAATAATAAGTTGTGTGCTTTTTGCACAATAAATAAGTTCTAACTGTGAGTTGCCTGTGCTTTGCTCTTTCTTACTTTGCTCAAAGTAAGTGAGCGGGGGTGGTAGGAGTGGGGCTGGCAATAGCACAGGGCAAAGTCCTCCTCACACTCAGCACAGAAACCACCGTCTGTGACGCCTTCTCGGTCAATAAAGTTTGTGTGCAGTTGTCTGCTCAGGAACAACCAGGCCAAAATGCAAGTCTTGAAAGAAAGCAGAGGAAGCCTCTCTTCCCAAAAAACCTAGGAAGTGTGGTCCAGGGGAAGCACTTGCCCTTTGAGGACTAGCAGTGACGCATTAAAGGTTAATGACACACAATGAAGATGTTGGCAGGACTTGACTCCAACCTGGAGGTTCTGGGGAAGAGTCTGCTAATCATTCGTGTTGCTGGCGGGATTCGGTGCCTAGCAGCTGTAGGCCTGCAGTCTCCATGTCCTCACTGGTGTCACCCTCTGCTTCTCACCTGCACCCTGCCTCTTCAATGCAGCCCTGGGTCAATGAGTCCTTGTGCTTCATTCTCTTTGACTTGCTTTTCTGCTACCAGCTGGAGAAAACTCTGCTTTTAAAGGGCTCGGGTGGCTGGATTAGGCTCACCCTTTCTGATTAGTAATCTTAATCACATCTGCAGGACCCCTTTGCCCTATAACAGAGTGTAACTGCACACATGGTATCTCATCATAGTCACAGGTTCCCCCCACAGGCACGGTGGGAGCTTATACAAGGCCAAGGGTCACTGGGCTCATTCTTAGAATTCTGCCTTCTGCAGGCAGGTCATTGGTGGCATTGTTCACCTAAGCAACTTGGAACAGGTGAGAGTCGTGACTTCAGACATGTCCCATGTAATGGACTGAGGCATGGTCAGTGACCTGAGCCCAAGAAAAGTCAAGGCAGTGGTGGGGTCGAACTTGGAGACAACAGCTGGGCTTTTTCTGTGCTGTGTTTGTGGGTGGGAGAGGCAGTGGAGCAAGGAGCGTAGTGGGAGGGAGAGATGCCACAAAGAGAAGGAGCTGGGGAGTTGCCTGTTACATGCAGGTGCTTTGAACAAACAGCCCAATGGGTCTACAAAGAATACTTCCCTTCTTGGGGCCACCAGAGCTCTAGCAGTTACCCCTCTGGTCCAAATATTCAAGAGCATCCCCATACTCTGCAGTCTGGCTTTCAAATCCTTCCCTTTACAGGCTCCCACTTATATCCCAGCTGTGTTTCTTATAAATTCTTCTAACACATTTTCTGCTGGAGTTTTAGTGGAACTGGTACATACTGGCCTGATGGCAGCCAGTTTCCCTAAAGAATCACCGGTGGTGCTGTTACCCTGGTGAATTTACAGTGATCTGGGGTCTACCCCCAGTGTTTAGGTTCACAAACTTGATTTTGCCAGCACTTCAAATGCAGGCCACAGCCAGGCTAGTGCTCAGATAGACACTAATAATATTTGCTGCCCATGTTTCCCTTGCTGCATGTACTGACCTTAGCCTCTCCTCCACTGGCTAACCTCTGTCATTATGTCTGGAGTTTCCAGAGCCTCACCTTTGGCATAGGAGGCACTCCTTCCTGGACCCCTGTGAATGCTCCCCTTTTCCAACAACTGTAGCAGACCAGTTACTAGTTAGTAGGGCTCAGTACGAAACAAAAGTGAGGGCTCTTGTTAAAAAATAATTAAGAATTTCAAGACGGTGACTGCAGAGTACTGGAGTGAGCTTGGGGCCCCGTGTCCCTGCACGGCTCAATGCTTGATGAGCTGCCTTCAGTTGTAGCACCTCCCCGTTCTTCCCTCCCTTACTCCTGTTCCTGTCCATGTGGAAGTCCTCCAAAACTGCTTTTGAATGACAAGAAAGGATCTCAGACAGGTACTGACATGATAATATATGAAGCTCTTGAAAGTTCTCTAAATCCAGAAACACTGCATTGAGAGGAAGTCTTTGGCATGATGCCCGCTATGGAAACGATAACAAACATGTCTAGTACTTTACATAGAAAATGGCAACTTGATAAAGGAAAAATCACCCAGACTGAGAAATATAGAATACTGATAAGCAAGATCATGGACGCAGCAAATAGTATAGAAGGAGAGAGACTGCTTTTTGGACCTGCAATATTGTCTTGGGAAAGAGGAGAGAGGGAAAGAAAAGGAAGAAAGAACTAAAAATAAAAAAGAATCTCTGCTTAGCAAATATCGAGGCTTTTAAGTTTTGGAGGCCTGCTTCTTTCCAAAGGTGCCCAAGGCTTTCTCAAAAGCACCCTGGAGTAGGGTTGGCACAGTGGGTCTGGGGTGGAGGCGCAGGACAGGGTTGGGATGGGGAGCCGTCTTTAAAACAACGGCCACCTAATGGACTCGGATAATTAGCAAGGCCGCACTGCCTTTGCATCCGGCCTGAGGCGCAGTGAGAATTACCAAACGGCCGCTGGCAGACGAATGGGGATTGCCTCCGCCATCTGTCTTCCAAACGGTCCTGTAGGTACAGCTATTATTTCAGCCAGACACTGGCAGGCAGGCAATTGTTCACAGCCTCTGTAAAGAATAGGGGCTGTCAAGGGTTTGGTGAATGTTATGACTTCCCACAGGCCCGTTTTCAGCTTGTCTGAGTCATTAATACGTGGAGGGGACACAGGGCCTGTGACTGACCCAGACTTTTAATGTCCTTTCCCCTCCCCTCGGCCGCTCCACCCCTCTCTCTGTATATTCCTCCTTGTCATGCCCCTCATCCCAGGCTTCTTCTCCTCACCCCTTTCTCCTCCTTTTACTTTTTCCACTTCTCCTCACAAAACTACACAAGTATCTTGGGAGAACTTTACTGTCGCCTCAGGAAGGCTGGGTGTGTTGAGGTAGAACTTGCAAGGAGACAAAATTAAAACCACTGCCACTCAACAAAAGGTCAGCTCTGGAATCTTGGTGGATTCTCCCAGGGAAGGAGAGATACCAAGGGGAGTTAAAAATGTAGAGAAGAGATGCCAAAAAAAAAAAAAAAAAAAGACACACACCATTCAATACTGCGTGAATTCTGGCTAACAGATTGGCCAGAAGATGAGAAAAAGTAGCTAGAAGACGTGGAATCTCATCAACATCCCCCAGAAGTAGGTGTGAACTGGAGCTCATGAAATAGCTTCCTTTAGTTTGATAAATGTGCTCATTTGTCAGCATTTTACCTTTCATCCTTTTATGGACCAATCTGAGTGACATGATTCGGCCCACACCTGGTTTGACGTGATGGCTGGATTTGAAAATCCACACATAGCGCTCACCTCCGCATTGCAAGGCACCTCCTGGCACAGCCTCAGAGCTGAGTAGGGAGAACCTCCCTACCTCGCCTCCCATTTGGAGCAGGAAATGGTTTCGAAAGGATAGCGCCTTGAGAATCAAGTTCAAATGTAGAATCAAACGACTGCTCTTGAAGCCTGGTAAATATGGCAGGAAAACTAGGACTCCCTGTCCCCCTGCACCCTGGCTTTGCTTAGAGTCTTATATTCTCCCCCTCCAACTCTTCCTCCTCTTCCTTTCCCCAGCTCTCCACCCCTCCCACCTTCCTGCTCTGAAGAAATGCTTAAGACAAAACAAAATAAAGAATCCTCTCCTCGGTTGCTTCTGAAGCAGATGCCATACATTAAAATCACTGTATCTCATTAGACCATGTAATTTAAGTTTCCTCACTTCGACTTTGCCAAGAAGGGAATCCGAGTACTGTATGTCAAGTATTATTGAAATGTCTGTTTTACTCACAGTCGATCAACCGAAAGTGTTCTCTACTAAGATCTTGGTGGCATAAAAACTTGAGAATCATTTTTTATTCTGCATTGAGATTCGAGCTCAAAGCTATTTCTAACAAGGCATGGCATGTCCAGTGCCTTCCTGTCTAATGTCCTGTCATTTGAGTGACCATGGGGTTTATCATGAAGCCAGGCACCTTGGAGAATGAAAGGATGAAAGTTCCTGTTCATGATTATACCAGGACAACAGATATAAACCTAGACTGTTCTGGACAAGCCTGGGTGCGCAGCGCCCCTGCTTATCATGGGAAGGCTGAACAAGAGGAGGAGTACTCTATTGTTAGCAAGGGTAATTATCTTCTCTGAGCGCCCAAAGCCCTAGCTGAACTTGTGATCCACTTGGAATTTAGTATATTCTACCTTAAGATTTCATTTTTCTTTGTATGTATTTGACCTGGAGGTTGGGGTCTGAATTGCTATTTCTACCCCCCAGGAGAGATCCAGAAATCTCAATATGTTTGTCAATGACAACCAAGTTTGACCTAAGAGGAGCTAATGGTTCTCTCTGGTTTCAGAGGGACATGCCCATCCCCACCCGCTTGTGAGAGATCCCTCCTGAGAGTTCACACATCACCTTGGGGGTTAAGGACTGGATTAGTGTCCTATTGCTTCTGTAACACATCACCACAGATTTAGTGGCTTAAACCAACACAGATTTGTTGTTTTGTAGTCCTGAAAATTAGAAGTCCTCTAGTCAAGATTTTGGTAAGGCTGTGTTCCTTCTGGAAGCTCTAGAGCAGAATCTGTTTCCTTATCTTTTCTAGCTTCTAGAGGCTGCTTGCTTTCCTTGGTCTGGGCCCCTTCTTCCATCTTCAAAGCCAGTATTTGAGCATTTTTCAATTTCTCTCTCTGCATTCATCATCATATTGCTTTTTTCAGACTCTAACCCAGGTGTCTCTTTGATAACCTTGGGATCACCCGAATTACCCAGTGTGGGCTCCTTATCTCAGTCTACTTAATCACATCTGCAAATCCCTTTTGCTATGCAAGGTAACATATTCCCAGGTTCTAAGGACTGGGGTCTGCTTACCGTTGGGGGGCGTTATTCAGCCTACCACAAAGACCCTCTCAAGCTAGACTCTGAGGTTGTTTCATTAGGTACTTTGTTCTCCAAATGTCACAGCCATCATTAATGTTCCTCATAGGTCTGTCTTCAGTCCTCCGGAACAGAAGAAATACATTCCTTATTGAGTAGCTGTGGGGAGTGAATTCCAGCACATGGGGTGGGCTTCAGAAGTGCCTTTGACTTGGTCAAAGAAGTGAAGAGAAATTCTCTCCCAGGGGACTTAGACATTCACCTGCTGGGCTGAGTACATACACTCAAGGTCTCTTCTGGCTCTTGGTTGCACACCTGGGTTCATCTACATGCAAGGTTAACATACATACTTCTCCTGAGAAGGGTCTAGGAGGAAACATTCAGAAAACAGTAGAGATACCTGGAATGTAAGAGTTCATCACCAGCATGCTCTCCCCTACGTAGGCCAGCATGCTCAGGCCTACGCCTCCTTAGGGTGGAGCAGATCTGCTCCTCCTACTCTCTGCCTGACCCTGGCACCCAACTCCACCTGACTTGACAGGAAGTACCAGCTGCGCCGCTGGCATCTGTATTTCAGAGTAAAAAGAGTTACCACACTCCCCCCAACCACTACCACAGACTTTGACTGGTCCAGACTGTTGATGTCACCTGTCTTAGGCTCTCATTCTTGCCTGCTCTTCCAGCGATGTCATGTGCTCACTTTCTTTGTTCTTCATGACCAGTTAGGGGCTTATCATAGCCTTTGTACGAGATGCAGTGGCGGAGCTCATGGGTCCCTACTGTTTCAATAGTCTTTCAGCTGTGCTGTATTGTGGAAAGACCTCAGCTTTCTCATAGCTCAACATACATAACACAACCACCACAATAAAGCTGACATGCTGTTACGTGCCCATAGTATGCAAATCACCATGCAAAGTACTTTATATGTATGATTTCATTTAATCTTCAAAATAGCCCCGTGAGAAGAATATTATATTAGAAAATACGCATACACACATATGTGCGTGAAGGCATATACACACTTCTTGGCAGAGTGTCAGTCTCAGAAAAAAGTATTCAGGGATTAAATAAATGGACTAAAAGGAATTTTTCTTTTTCTTTAAAGAAAAAGAAAAGTACTTTAGGTTGGTCTTTTCTTGAATGGGGGAGGACATGCTAAAACATTACAGTAACGTATTGTATTTATGTATGCTCTGCATTGAACATTTGTGTGCCTCCGCCTTTACTGAATCTGTGTGTTGAAACCTAATCCCCAGTGTGATGGTATTTGGGGGTGGGTCCTTCAGGAGGTGATTAAAATCAGGTTAGGTCCTGAGGGTCAGGCCCTCTTGATGGTAATAGCCTTATAGAAAGAGGAAGAGGTAGGCAAGCTCTTTCTCCTGCCATGTAAGGATACAGCAAGAAGGTAGCCTTCTACAAGCCAGGAATAGGGCCCTCACCAAGAAGCAAACCTGCACCAGCACCTGTTATGGCAGCCCAAGCTCTCTGAGACAACGTATTCATTCGGTACATGAACACATCTGTTGTGTGTTTACTAATGTGTGCTCTTAGATATGCAGACATAATTGAGATTCAGTCTCAGTGTTCTGGGGGCTCCCTGTCTAGTGAGAAAGGCACATCATATCTATAATGTACGGCGGAATGTGTCAGAGTAGCACGCACACACAAAAAAGCAATGGGCATGCATAGGAAGAAGTGGTTAGTTATTTTAGCCTGGCGAAAAACCAGGGGAAATTTTGGGGAAAAAGATATTGAATGTAGCCCTGCAAGATAGACAGGATTTAAAGGGATCTGTGGGGGATGGCAGTCCAGGCCCAGCATCCAGGGTGACCAAGTCATGGAGGTTAGAAACGCAGTGGCCTCAGGTCATGGACTCATGACTGAGCCATCACATGAGAAAGTGAGGAGTGGGTTGGAAAAGTGGCTGGAGTTAGACCCCACAGGACCTTTCTTGCTAGATTGTGGAATTCAGATTTTATTTTGCAGCTAATGAGTATGCCCTAGAGAGTTTTGAGCAGAAAAGTGACGTAATGAGGGCTCAGAAATTGGTAGTCAATGGACAGATGTTACCTATTGATGTGTTTTGTTTGGTTCAAATGATATGTTTTACATTTAAAAAAAATCTATTCCCTGTTTCTCTTTTAAAAAGCTGAAGAACCTGGAAGCATTGGCCTGCTTTTTATTTGGCCACAATGATTGAAACTGTGTAGTAGCAGTTTCAGTTAGCCACAGTCCACACCCCTCCTTATTGCCTCTTATAAATCTATTTCCTTCTATGTTATTCCCTGCTTGGCTTCTGTTGGCATGTGAATTTGTGAGCTCTGACATAAATGATCAAATCTACCTTTCTAAAGATGAATCTGACAGGACTTACAGGCGGGTTTGGTTAGGGGAGGCAGGAAAAGGCCGTTGTAATCTCTAATCTGTGCTGCAGCCCTCAATTCCTTTTTGGTTGTATTTGATTTAGATGTTGCCTTTCCCAAGAGAGTAGAAAGTAGAACTATTTGAGACTGGCTATGAATTATCTTACTGTCCCAGGAACATCCCTGCAACAGTGTGGGTAAAACACATTGCATACAGGCTATTGATAAA